>SNQJ01S0164184.1:0-10838 GCA_010110895.2 Picea sitchensis | reverse complement strand
AAACTTAGGATAACGTGTATTTTGTGGGTTTTAGCACTATTTCTTATCATTTTGATCACCAAGGGGTTATAACACATCATTCAAATATCAAAACCAAGAATTTCGACCATCATTAGGCTTGTTTTATTGAAATAAAACCAATTAACCTATGTTCTATCCTATTTATCTGACACATTTAACCCATATTAGACTGTTGGGTTAAGAATTACTCTACCCTAGGGCTATTTGACGAAGATTAAACAGTTTGATCAAATTTATTCACTACCTAGCCTATATACTTGGCTAAGATTAAACAATTTAGCCAAGCTTTATTCACTAATCCTATCAGCATAAATTCAAAAGACTTGACCATGGTTAAACTGTATGGATCAAGTCATTATTATTGCATGGGGCCTTATCCATTTTTTATGCCCTCTTTTATCCTTTTCTTTCTTTTTCTTTAATTTAATTTAATTTAATTTTTATTTTTCTTTTCTTTCATTTCTTTTCTTTTCCCTTTCTTTCTTTTTTAAAATAATTTGCAAAAATGAAATATTATTTACAACCAAACTACATCAAGATTAAAAATTTCCAGTCACCAGTTGATCCTATGAAACATAGGGTTATAACACTAGCTGTTAGAGAAGGAAAGTTTTGTTTGTAGGTTGAAGAAGGCCATATATGGTCTTAAACAAGCCCCTAGAGCATGTTATTCAAGATTGGACATATGCTTACAACAACAAGGGTTCATGAAATGAAATGCAGACAACAACCTCTACATAAAGGTAAATCGATATAGTATCTTGTTAATTGAATTTTATGTTGATGATATTATCTTTGGTAGTGATGATGACATGATGAGTCAAAAATTTGCTAAATACATGCAAAATGAGTTTGAGATGTCATTTCTTGGAGAATTGCCCTTCTTTTTTGGACTACATATATGTTAGAGAAACACATGTATCTTCATCTCTCAGACTAAGTATATCAGAGAAATGATAAAAAGGTTTGGAATGGAAGATTGCAAGCTAGTTAGTATCCCTATGTAGACCAGTTGCAAGCTAAGAAAGGATGATGATTCAAAAGATGTAGTCCAAAGACAGTACAGATCGATGATTGGTAGTTTACTTTACGAGACATATTCTAGACCGGATGTGATGCAGTAGTTGGATAGGTTGCAAGGTTTCATGCAACACCAAAGGAATCACATGTTATGGAAGTAAAGAGGATATTCATATATCTAAAAGGTACATAATAATTTGGATTATGGTATCCAAAAGGGAATGATATATCTCATAGTTCCTACACAGATGCAGATTGTGCAAGTAGATTTGATGATAGAATAAGTACAAGTGGAACAAATTTCTACTTGGGTGAGTGTCTGGTATCCTGGTTAAGCAAGAAACAATCTTTAGTATCCTTATCTATAATAGAATCAAATTACATTGTAGAAACAACATGTTGTACCTAGGTGCTACAGATGAAGAAAACTTTGAAGGATATACAAGTTGAATATGATGAGCCCATTCCGATATTTTGTGACAACACTAGTGCCATCAATATCTCAAAGAATCCAGTGATGCACTCCAAGACAAAACACATTCTGATCAAGTTTCACTTTCTATGGGAACATGATGCATACAAGAATATCAAGGTTGAGTATGTTGGAACAAAATAACGGATCGCAAATATCTTCACCAAATCGCTTCCTAGGGAATCCTTTTGGTATCTTCGACAGAAACTTGGGATAGTTTCATCCCCAAAGTGGATTTTGAATGCTTTTCATATATGTCATAGAATTACATGAGGAAGCACCAATGATGAGAAAAAGGATAGTTCCAAGGACAGTTTAGATAGGGGGAGCATCCCGAAGGATAGTCTAGACAGGGGGAGAAACACTAAAGGAAAGATGCCCTTTTCCATTGATGTCAAAGGGGAAGAAAGAGATATCAGAGGCATGATTCCAGGGGGAGAGATGGTCATAGGGGGAGTATGAGAAACAACATCAACATGCAAAGTGTTTTCATCACTGCCAAAGGGGGAGATTGTTGATAGATTGGGTTGGTTTTCAATGATGTCAACCCTTGAAGCAAGTCTAGTAGCAGATTCTGTTAGCCATAGAGGTATGGTTAAGGAACCCAAGTTTTTTTGAGGTATTTGGACATGAAGTTCCATGAATATGAATATAAGCATATCATGGATGGATAGTACATGTCATGTTGTTTCTGGTGATATGTGGTGTGTCACATAGTTCTTCATGGTTGAGGAGATATGGCTTAGTGAAGTTGGAGAACCCTCATGAGTTATAAAGAAGCCCATAAAAGGTCAAAGAAGTCAATTATTCTAGAATATCCTAGAAGAATTTTACTAGTTAAAGTGGTTATAACTAGGAGTTAATCATGGGTAAAGTTGTTGCAATAAGAAAATAATTAAAAGTAAATTAGTTGCAACAAGAAGTGGTGAGTTTACTATTTATGGATAAAGTGGTTGCAAGTGGGTAAAGTAGTTGAAAGTGGATTAGCCCTAAAAGAGGGAAGTTGGGTAAAACAATTAGAAGATAACCCCTAGAGTAAGATACTTGGAGAGTATAAATAAGAGACCAAGGGACTCCCATTAGCACATATTGAGCACATTGAATATCTATTGTTGTGAAAGGTTTATTGTAGGTACTCATTGATACATCTAAATTTGTGCAAGTTTGAGGAAGCGAAGGTAGGGTGACGGAAAGGGTTCGTAGCCACAATGGAGAGCAAAAATATCATTAAAAACCCTAGTTAGGGTCATCCCCATGGGTCACCCAGTAGACGTCCCACGAGGCATCCCCATGGGTTGCGTAGAGCCTGTCACACTAGGCCCTGCTCGACACCTCACCTTCGTCACGTGAGGAACTATCAGACCTGAGGATGAGAGGTGATTCAGGTTGCAGAGGATGAGTAGAGGCTACATGAAGTTCAAAAACCACCAGGTACAACACATCTATCTACAAGTTTAAAATGTATGTTATATGCTTATGTGTAGTTGGATGTTGTTGTTTTCATGAGATATGGGTATGGGAGATTGAGGATTTTCCCTTGAGAAACTATTGGTTGTATGGTACATACTGTATGAGACAGATATATAGAGGTACAATGCTGGTATTTTTAGTATTTATCATTGGTACATCTTGTTGGGTTGATTGTTGAGGCATATCTTGTATTTCTTGGTACATGGTTGTGGGATTTTGGTTGAGGTGTGTTGTTGAAGTTGTTGGTACATTTTAAGGCCCCATAACAGTGAGGGTTTGATGTTTGGTTGATGTGAGGGTTCATTATACATGGTTATGATTGTTTTCATATGCATGGCACATGATTAGAGATACATAGTTGCACATGGTTTGAGATGTATTCTTGTGATATTTGGTATGAGATTTATGTTATCAAATATGATCTGTTGAGGAGATTATTGGTATAGGTTGGTACAGGTTGTTGGTATAGGTTGACTATAGGTTATTGGTACAGGTTGAATACAATTTGTGGGTATAGATTGGTACAGGTTTACAATGACATATTTCATAGTGACAAAGTGACATTGGTTTCATAAGTTATTTGGAACTTATAATTCAGGGTGGTTGGACGGGGCAATGATAGGTGGTTGTAGCCATATTTCGATTATAGTCGGAGAACATAGGGGATTTGAATCTTTCATGAATCAGGGACAAGTTGTTCCTCATTCAATGCCAGCTACTCCTGCTGGCACCCCAAATACAATAGGTCAGGAACATTCCACAAAAATCATGTCTCTTATCACATCATTAACCCCTTTACATACCATTTTCGGAAATCCTAATTCAGAGCTCATTCTTGTTGGTGATATTACTCCTATCTTACCTGAAGAGATGCCTCCCACAAGTTTCCTTTTCAACAAGAAACGAAAGGATATTGTAAAAAGATAATCTCACCAAAAGGATGGAGTAGTCACTAAAAATAAAATATTGGTGTATGATGGGAAAGACCACGATGATCCTAAGTTCGCAAACGAAGTTGCAGATTCACTAGGGGCTTTTGCCACTGCCAATCAATGGTCTGTGGACAATTTAACCAAACAAAAAAAACAAAAAATTCTCTTGGTAGAGCAATTGCAGAATGAGATACATAGTACATAACAGATTGTTAGAAGCAGGATGAATCAAGACATTGAACAAATCAGGGCTATTCATTGGTATCAAATGAAGCAGTTACAAGATAATATTGAGTTTCTCTACCAGATTTCACAGACCAACAAAGGTTTGATCACTCAACGAGACAATTTTATTGAACAACTTCAGGGAAAATTGGCCCTAACAGAGAACACAACAATAGATATTATTGCCTTCAAAACACAAGCATCATAAATCAATGAGAAGCTCGAAGTTGTCCAACAAGAGCTATATCAAAAGATAGATGCTATTCAGAAATTATATCAGGCAATAAACCTTTCTCTGAAAAGTAGTATGTCAAGGAAAAAGATGCATGTGAAGCTAGGTCTAAGTTTCATGAATTTATCATATGAAGGCAGAAAGCTAATATCCCTGGTCTCACCCCTTTTGCACATTTTGAACAAGTGAAAGGTGAAATGGCCCTGAAAGTCTGGGAAACAAATCGGGAGAAAAACAAGAAACTTGCCAGAGAGGCAAAGGAGGCATGTCTAGAGGCATTATCTTCATTAAATAAAAAGATGATTGAATTTGAAGGAAATAATATCTCAGAGTCATTGGGACAGATTAAAATAGAAATGAACCAACAAATCTCCAGGAAGAATAAGGAAAATATTCAGTCAGCCATCCAACAAATGAACCAGATTGATTTACTCAAAATCAATGAATTGTTGGTAAATCCAAGTTTACAGTATCAGATCACAGTCCAAGAAATGAACAAAATCCAGGAGAAGTTTCCACATGTACAAAAGACGATGTTTTCATTTGAATTGAATTAGAATATTGAGCCTTTGAGATTCGTGGTAGCATTGATGGACATGTGAACCCAATTCAATGAATAAAGAAAAGCGAGTGTAGCTGGGAGAAAATGAAAGAACATACATAGTGTCCACTTTCTCCGCTGATTATCTCCCTGTCCTGCCTCACCACCTACACTTCCCCTCTCTCTACACGTCACTTACCCTGTCTATCCCTACCACCTACATTCTCGCATCCACTAATCCCACCTCCTTATTGGACACTTTTCCCAACATCATCCTATTCGTGAAAAAATACTCTTCCCCATAACTGTTAGCCATCCCATAATGATCCAGCGCTGAGCTACCTATCCAATTACCACCCCCATATCTTCAACTGCAATTATTTATTCCAGTAAATGCATTCAAAGGGACATATGGCAATGGAATCAGATGGAAAAGACAATAAGCCAATGATTGTGGTGGCCTTAATGGAAACGTGTATCCAGTTCAAAAAACAAAGGAAAACAAGTGTATCTGTGAGCAAATGAAGGGACAGATGAAGCGTCAACAAATAAAATCAAAACCCAACAATATCTGCATGTTGTTATTTCATTCATATTGTATTCTCTTTTTAGGTAGATATTGTGGGAAGTCCAACGGTTTTCAGTTGAGACAATTTTTGTATAAATAGATAGATTTTAGATCTATTCGAGGCTGCTTCTTGCCGAATGTAAAATAGAAAACCTTTTTGAATATCAATACAAGTGAAAACATAGATTCTAAGTTTCGTTCAATTTGAGTTATGTGTTTCCTCTGTGTTTCCATCTCTCTGAATTTATTTATGTAGTTCTTCAAGAGTGAATGATTACAATTTAGTACTACATCTACTGTGATCATAATATATCAGAAGTTCATTCAGTAACAACTTTTCCTCTGTTATTACTGTGAGTAAAACAAGAACTGTGATCTGTTTGAATTACTGCATTTTTATATCCCTTTCAAGGGTGCATCTTCTACTTTTATTCTACTGCAAACAAGGTGAGACTTATATGTAATTGATACTTGGATTTGTTTTAACAGTTTTTAAAATCATTTCTACACCCTTTGACATTATAATTGCGACTCAGATAACGAGATAGAGCCTCTGCACTGTCTTATCATTAATTTCATTTAACGATTATTTCTCATAAAACTGAAGGTAGAAAAAGCACTCAAAAAAACACTTCATTTAAAATCTTTGATGCCTGACATTATTCTTTGAACCTTAGAATCAATCTCAGGAACAACATCTTTTTGGAGCCGCTACTGGGGACGAAGACACGAAATCATTTTGCCCCTGGGAGAACGACAAAGTTAAATTTTGGTCTTTGATGGTGAAAAATGATTGAATACGTGGAAAGGTTCATTTTTCACTTGGTGACTTCATTGTAGGAAAAGAGCTGGCATTCAGTCGAAAGAATACCAGGAAAAATCCAAACGAAAAGCAGACTACGCCAGTTTCGGATCCCAGAAAATTGTTGAAACCAAAGGGACATCTCAGACAAAATTCTGCATCAACAAGTAAGGTCTATCAACCTAGAATTATGCAAGTTAATGTTAATATTCCCACTGAATAACTAAGTCTTAAATAAAAATTTAAACAAGTTCATTCTGCATAAACATGAACTAGTAAATCTAAAGTTAAACTAGAAACTCCAGAAGGAATTATTCCTGAAATCAAATTTGAGATTGACCAGATCATCCCTGTTTCATTGATAGATATTTTTACCATTGAAAACAAAAAATCTATTTCATTCCTAATATCATTAGTACACATCCGATTCTTTCTCTTCCCAAAGTAAAAGTTCATGTTTCCAAAAACCCTGTAGATTATATTTTATACTCAGATTCATCAGATACTACTCCTCATATCTATACATCTATTAAATCTGAGAAACCAAGCTCAAGTTTTAATTCCCCCCCTCATCTAGATCATCCATATTCTCGTGATCATTTTCTTGAACTTCATTCACACCATCGCGAAGTAGTCAAAATATCAGTAGATCAATCTTTTGAAGTTTTTGATAATCTCTTATTTAGTCCTCTAATTTTGTCTCCTAGACTTTCAATGGTCGTTGTTGGAGGTGTCAGAGGTGCAGGGGCTAGTGGATAGGAAAATATACCTGCTCAATCCCCTAGGATCATTTCCAAGGTCGCTGCTAGATATGCTCCCTTAGTTCTTCCTGTTGTCCTGCATGATTTACCTAAAAATTACAAGCAGAGCTTCCCTAAATTCACAGGAGAAGGGGATTTAACAACACCATAACATATAGCCTTTTTTGATCAATTTGCTGACATTCTTGGTGTTGAGCACGAGGATGTTTACACAAGATTGTTGGTACAATTTTTTTAAGGACATGTAATAAATAGGTTCATAGGACTTCCAGTATGTTCTATACCATCATATAATGATCTGGAAACTTCCTTCATAAGGCAATGGGGTGAGAAAAAAGATCATCTTTATTACTTAATTGAATTCAGAGCCTTGAGAAAGAAGACATCGGAATCAATCCTAGAGTTCATTCAAATATTTAAGAAGCTTTATCACAAAATCTCGGCTAAAGTTAAACCTTCCCAACCAGCTGTAAAAGTCACTTTTGCAGGGGCTTTTGATTATGATTTCGCTTTACTTTTGAGAGAAAGAAGATCCACTACTTTAGTAGGGATGCAGGATGATGCTATGGGAACAAGGAAACCCAGTTGATATGGGAACAAGGGAACCCAGGCATTTCAAAGAACATGCAAGGCCCTCTGGATCTGGAAAACCTACAGAGGAAAAAATGGATGAGATGGCTAAAATTATTAAATATCTATCGAACAAAATTTCTAGGATGGAAATGGAACTATCCAAACCTAATCCATATGTTAGAAATCAATTCAGGAGAAATCCTAATCCTCATATACAACAAAGGAAAATAAAAAATGAGGAACAAGAGATTCAAGCTCCTTTTAAAACTAAGAATTTCATACAGAGAGATGAGGTGCAAGATTATGATGAATTAGATGGAGATCTAAACAACCTTAGTGATGATGATCTTGAGCCTCACCTAACCAAACAAGATTATTAGAAATCCTCGGATCTGGAATCTTTGTTTAATGATGATGAAAATATCAACAATTTGGGAGACTCTACATATAAAGGTCTTGTTGATTCAATAATGGTCGAGCTTCAACATAAATATGATTTGAGGCGAAGAGAAAAAAATTCTACAAATATTCCACCAAAAAAGTTTTATCATCAAACAAAGAAAATGAGGAAGCAATTACAAAAACATCAACCGAAATGCAAGCTGCTGGAATAAAGCAAGTTGAAACGAAAGCAATACTGGTTAAGAAGCCAAAAAATAAAGAAGCAGAAGTTCAGACCAGGGAAATTGAAAAATCAATTGGAACTTTCAATATAGAAAATGAATTGAATAAAATTAAAATTCCAATGCCTCTGGTTGAACTTGCTAGAAATCCAATGTATAAAAATAAAATCGCAAAAGAAATAAATTATTTTGATGCTGAATTCCAAGCCGATGTTATCAATTTACAGGATGAGAAACCTACAATCATGTTTGGACCACACATTGGAAATAGTAAGGATTTTGTTGCTCCTTTCTATATTACACTAACGATGCACGATCATTTAATTCAAAATTGCATGTTAGACTTAGAAGATTCACACAATTTAATGCCTAATATTATCATGGAAAAATTGGGCCTTGAAATTACCAAACCTTATCAAGATTTATGCTCATTTGATTCTAGAAAGGTTAAGTGTCTGGGTATGATTAAAAATTTAGTTGTAAATCTTGCTCAGGTTCCTGTGAAAAGTATTCTTATGGATGTGGTTGTTGCTGATGTTCCTACCAAGTATGGAATGCTTCTATCCAGATCTTGGGGTGTCAAGCTAGGAGGATTGGTTCAGTTAGACATAACGTATGCTACAATTACAATTTTTGGTGGACAATTTACTCGACCATAGAGAGAAACTAGATTGGCATATACTGTAAGTGACCCTCAAAACCCCAATAACTACACAATCTATGTTGTCGATCAAGATTTAGGCAATTGTATATTATCTACAGATGACGATTTTGAAGAATGTATAGAAGAAGAAAATAAAAAAATAGTTTTTTCAAAGAAAAATATAAATGTTAGAGAAGGGATGTGGAAAATGTTCTTTGATGGTGCTCATTCTTGCAAAGGAGCAAGAGTTGGAGTTTTATTTGTGGCACCAGGTGATGAGTATGTTATTCCTTTCTCTTATAGATTACAATGGGATGTTGATTATACCAATAATGTCTGTGAATATGAAGCTTTAGTTTTAGGATTAGAAGCTGCAAGAAAATTAAAAATCGAACATTTGATACTTTATGGAGATGTTGAGCTCATTGTAAAACAAATAAAACAACAATACCAAGCTAAGCATCTGATATTGAGATCGTATAGAAATTGTTCCTGGGATCTAATAGAGAATTTATTCTTGTCTTTTAATATTCACTCTGTTCCCAGAATGCAAAATTAACAAGTTGATTCTTTAGTCAAAGCTACTACAACTTTCATACCACCTATTATTTTGAAGCTGAAATATCATATTGAGATGAAGCATAGACTGTTGGCCCTTCACCAGGTTTTGAGGGATCTGGTCAAGTTTGACCTATTTTTGGACTTCGATAGCATGTTGAAGGAGGAGTGCAAGAAGAAGCAGAGATCATGGATCTCGACCCCCTTTTTGGGTTTTTAGGATTATATAACGAGAATGGGATGTCGGCCCATGGGTTTACCCATGTTTAGGCCTATTTTGTAATGTAAAAATAGATGTCTAGGCTACGTAAGAGAGGAGAGGGGGATCTATGTGATTTGAGGCTGATAAGCTAAGTGCTAAGTGAAAGTATGGTTTGCAGATTCTCTGTGCATACTGGGAGAGACTTGCAGAGCTAGGTGCAAGGTATTGTAACAGGCTGTGAAGTGCTTTGTGCTATAATGCATAGAAGGAGGATCTAGCGAGGTGCGCAGATCTCATGTCTTAGGCGAAGTAGGGTTTTGAGGCTCTATGCTTGTAACTGATTGATTGAAGACAATAAAGAAGAAGAGTTGGTGGACGTAGCCCCAGGGTGGGGGTGAACCGTGTAAACACTGTGTTGTTCCACTTTGTGCTTGTCTTGATGTGTTTATAACTTCTCTTGCTAAGTGCTTTGATAGAGATAGATAAAACTGTTGATGCTTTGTGCTAATGATGTGCAAGAATGTTAGATCTGACCTATATGAAGGTGCTTAGTGCTGGATCTACTAGATATAACCTGCTTGTTTATGATAAAGTGCTTAAATAGATCAGATCTGAGTGAATGATGCGATGCTCTATTCTATCTGCACAATAGTTATTGGTTGAATATTGATGAACTATTGATGCTGAAGTGCTCTGTTAAGTATTATAATCACATATTTGTTTCCCAGCTAAGGTTGCAGACACTTGAGTCCTGCAACCACCCTTGCCTCTACCTTGGGTGAGACTTCATCTGCTTCGCAAGTGTTGCCGAAAGGGTCGGTAATTAGGGTTTTGTTGGTGCGTTGTTGTAGCGTTGAACCTTGGGTATGCCCCTATGCAAACAAATGGTTCCATTGCCAGGACTTGAAACTGTGATTGCTGGGAATTGTAGAGAAGTTTTGTGCGTAGATCTACTGTTGAGTGCACAGTATCGGACCTGAAACTGTGATTGTTGGGAACTGAGAAAGAATAAGCTTTGTGCAAATATTCGACCTGAGATTGTGAAAGATCTATGCGTAGATCTGTTGTCCCGATACATAACATTCTACTTGACCTGAGGAGCTCTGTACCAAGAAAAGAGGTCATATCTGAAGAAAAGAGGTAAGATCTTTAAGCTCTATGCTCTGATACAAGTAAGAATAGTGAAAAGTTATAG
>SNQJ01S0164181.1:0-21239 GCA_010110895.2 Picea sitchensis | reverse complement strand
AAAATCATACATTCATACATATACCACTAAATACTAAATAATATATTCATACTATACAATTAAGTCCTAGAGAATACATATATAAAAACAATTAAGTCCTAAAGAATACATATACAAAAGCAAGGAAAACATTATTTTCACACATTATTTTCACATCCATAATGATAATTCAAATATATATAATCATACATTATAATACTATAATAATATAGATATTTATAATAATATGTAAAAAATAATATAAAATTAATAATAAGTAAAAAAATTAATAATAATAAAAAAGTCAAAATAATAATAATCAATTATATAGATATTTATAATAATATGTAAAAAATAATATAAAATTAATAATAAGTAAAAAATTTAATAATAAAAAAAGTCAAAATAATAATAATCAATCAAGGTAAAAAATATAAAAATATAAATATAAAGATGAAAACAAAAATAAAAATAAAAATAGATTTAATTTTAATGTATTTAAAATGTGTTTTAATGTATATAATTTATGTATGTATAATTTGTTCCATATATTTTTGTATGTTAAGGAAAAATAAAAAATAATTTAATTTACATATATTTAAAACGTGTAAAATGTATTTTGATTAATTTTCATATATTTAAAATGTGTAAAATGTATTTTGATACACAAAATTTATGTATGTATATTTATGTTAGGTAAAAATAAAAAATAATTTAATTTTCATGTATTTAAAATGTGTAAAATGTATTTTGATGTATAAATTTTATGTATAATTTGCCACATGTATTTATGTTATGAAGAGATATAAAAGCATATTTATAAATGTATTATAAAATAATTAAAAAATAAAAAAAAAAAAAAAAAAAAAAAAAAAAAAAACATTTGAGTATGTATGTGTTGAGACCACCATGAAGAAAATGACACAAAACCACAAACATAAGAAACACAACTCAAAGGGAGGGTTAAATTGTAACCTCCTTCAACAGCTGGAGGTTGAATCCCCTCACAAAAATATAAACCCCTTGGGTCTTTATTATTGATAGTTTACATTCATGTTCATTTTATTAGGTCGGTAGATCCTAACATAATATCTAAAAAAAAAATTGTTAAGATAAATATTAGAAAAATGCAAAACTCATTAATGTCTTCACTTGTACACAACTTTGTTTTGATAAGCAACGACTTCATCCAACTTAGTCTTGTGCAACCTAAAACATCGAAATGACATTGTTAGTACACAAACCTTCATAACATCATGCAATATAATTGAATCATATGTAAAATTGGTAAAATAGAAATGGATGAATGGTGAGAAAAATTAACCATCAAAACCATATATATATAATTAGAATAAGGGACTATAGCAAATATTTCATTGTGTTCAATATTAATACCAAAGTGAAGTTAGATAAGCTGAGAGTTGATTTTTGTTAAATTTACATGGTAGACTAATACTCAAGTTAGATGGTGAAGTTGATTTTGTTAAATATTTCATTGTGTTCAATATTGATACCAAGGTGAAGTTAGATAATTGAAGTTGATTTTGCTAAATTTAAATAGTAGAGACTAAGTTAGATATCAAGAAATATATCCAAAACATGTAGTGAAGTTGCTCAAAAACTAATACTTATGACACTCCAACAAATTAAAACAAATGAAATCATAAATTATCGAATAACTTACGGTAAAGTTAAAGTTTTTGTAAAATGATCTTATTAGTTGTTATTTATTACACTCCAACAAATTAAAACAAATGAAATCATAAATTATCAAATAACTTGATGGTAAAGAGTTAAAGTTGTTTGTAAAATGATCTTATTAGTTGTTTTGAGCTAATAATAGTATGTAGCAAGTTTCAAATTTCATGTCAATTTCAATGGTTGACATCTAAAGTAACTTGTGAAGCATTGATTGAAAAAATAAAATGTAAAGGTTTTCATAAAAATAACAAATGACATAAATATCATAATATTCAATATTGAAACAAATTGTTTATATATACTCTATTAAGTTTTAGATAAGTTTATAGGGTTTTACATAAGTTTATATCATATTTCAATGCACTTCATATTTTCACATTTTCTACCTTTTCTCCCTCACACATAGAAGAGCTCTATATACTTGTTGAGGTTTGAATATGGTATGTTTGTTGATGTTTGAATTTGGTATGTTTTCATTTGACACCTCATCTCAAACAAGTCACGCCCTAACAAATTACTCACCCAAGCATCCTCCATTTAATGGTCAACAAGGTTGCCCAAACATCCTCTATTTAATGGTCAACAATGGTCAACATTCTCTTCACTTATAACCTTGTTATAGTGGAATCATCCACATAAAACATAAGAGAAGATGAACATTGTTTAATTCTCTATTCCAATTGTCTTTTATTGAGAGTCTTAGGGATGAGATCGATAAGCGCTAGATTTAACTCTTAATGAATGGAAAATCACTTGTTTTTTTTTTAAGCCCTTAAAAATTGACAAAATTACTCCATTTTATATTTAAAAAAATAAATAATGTTTTAACAATTAATATTAGTTGGTTAACTACACAAATAAAATAAATAAAAATTTATCTTCCTATAATTCTAGGTATTGTTATGTTTTCATGTGCTTAATAAATATATGTTAATGCAACTAGGAATGTATTTACAGAAGCATGGAAGATTATTAGGGCCTTCATTAGGTTAAATCAAAAGTACATAAAACTAAGCATGGGGGAAACTAATTCTTGAGTATCTTTGCCTTTCTTTCAACATGAAGAGATATTTAAGACACGTATCGTGTCTTTCTATACATTTCTTACCTTATCACTAACAAAATATTCTCAAAACACTCTAGCATTAGCCATCGAGATACTAGTAAAACAAACAAAAAAATTGTTTCTATGCAATTAGTATTGTTACAAGTTTAGCTTATTGGTAGGTTTTAGAAGAGGGAGAGGTGATATGCCATGGTTCTATGCCTCCTTTTAAAGATTTTCATCATATATTAATCATATGGACTTAAATTATTTTAATAATAAATGGTATTTTTATTTTTTTTTTCAAAACATGTAGCAGGTTTCAATACCTCACATACTATGGCATATGACGCAACAAAAATTTTCCCTCGAAACAAACAAGTTTTAATTGTCAATTTGAACTCTCTACATCTCTTACCCTCCTCGACATCATATTTTTTTGTAGTCAAAATGAAATATCATAATCAATCAATCAATCATGGATGAATATAAAGCTAGAAGTTTGTATTGTGCATCTATCCATCCATCCATTTATTAGTGACAACACAAATTAGCAAAACAATGCATTGGGCAATCATTGAGTAGAGTAACGAGAAGAATAATGGCATTGAGCAAGGAGAAGAGTAACGAGAAGAATAACGGCATTGAGCAAGGAGAAGAGTACTTAGAATAGCGATGCAGTTAACTGTATATAGGCTAAAGAGGAGAAGAGGAGAAGCTCAAAACTAGTAACTTGTTTGCATGCTTTAATCATGACTCAACTTCATGCTTTAGTTGAACTTAGAACTAGACTTGAGGCTTTGGAATACTTTGGTTAGAAAATAGAACTAGACTTGAGACTTCAATTACAACTCAACATTACACTTTGGTTAGAAAATAGAACTAGACAGGTAGTAATTTGGTTACAACTCAACATTAAACTTTAGTTTGAAAATAGAACTAAGACTTGACACTTTAGTTGCAGCTTCGACATTAGACTTTGGATTAGAAAATAGGAGAACTGAACTTAAGACTTTGAATTTCTTCTGACATTACACTTTAGTTCGAAAATAGAACTGAACTTAAGACTTCGGTTAGAACTTCGACGTACACTTTAGTTAGAAAATGGAACTAGACTTGAGACTTAGGTTACCTTCGACTCTTTACAAGGCAATTCAGAAATTATCTTCATGGTGGACAATGTTACGCATGCCAACGCACTATATCAATACAATTTACATCATTTGCAATATTAGAATATGGATTTGTTTCTGGCTCATAGGAATTTTACATTAACCTAACTTTTGCTAGATGCCTTGACTTTTCTCATGGCTCACAAGGTTTGACTAGGCTCTACCGAGAGGTTGCGTTTACGACTTTTGCACTAGTATGTCTATGCTCCTGAGAGGTTGTACATTCCCCTTGACTTTTTCACTATATTGTCTGTATGCTTACAAAGGTTGTACATTCCCCTTACTTTTTCATTAGACTCACATAGCATTTCGTTCGTCCTGACTTTTGGTTCACAAGGTTTGACTAGGATCATAGGTTGTATGTTCCCCCTGTATTTTTTTCAATACCTCACAAGGCCGGTTGATTCTCCAAATCTCTTAGCTAGCCTTAGGGTGGCCCATATGGCCTCTCATTGGAGAATCTGACTATCAATGCCTACCAAATTTAACACTTGACCTTGTGAGAGCTCATGGTGACCCAATAGCCTTCACCATCTCTACAAGTTGTAAATCCCAAAAATAATGATCTTGAGCACAATTACCTTCATCATCACTCTAAAGCTAAAATGTTTAGAAGGGTTGTGTCCATGGATAATTGGCCCACTATTAGATTGGGACCAAATAACCTCTATAGGAAGACCAGGCCGACTGCAGCTTACAATGCTAACGTGGGTGCATTAATAGTTAATGATCATCACGTTGATTTCTTTCGTCTTCTACGTTCGACTCTACAATCATCTTTGCAAGTACAATGTTTAGAGAAGGTTTAATCTAGGATGAGAGGGATGAATAGATAGTCGATCATGGTTTGATTGAGGAAGAGGTAGTATAGTGGGCACTTTGGAGAAAGTTATTAATTCAGTAAAACCCCTCCCTCTTGAAGTTTTTAAATATGTCTAAGCATTCCACAGATTCTATGGTTTTCATCGAGAACCTAAGGGTCATTGCCTCTCGACAAGGCACTTTTCTGGGAATCACACAAAAATCAAGACAAGAATCATTGATTTCTGTTGACTTATTTTCTCAAATCTTCATTGCTCAATTAAATGCTTTATCTTACTTATTCAAAAATACAAAAATGTAACATCACATACACTTAGTATACCTTATTCATAATACTTCATACACCTTATTCATAATATAGACATTATACACCTTATTTATAATATAGACATTGTTTACCATATTCATGTTAAATTAAATGCTTCCATCATTCAAATCTTCTTGTTGAATTGAGTGCTTTGAAAAATGTAACAATACATAATTAGGAAATTGATTGTGTTTTTGCATTGTTCATCACAGCTTTCAAAGGATATTAAACTTGCTTCACCCACGGTGAGGAAGTTGTTCCATCGCTTGAAAAGCCGTGCCATTAAATGCCACCGGCAAATCTTGAAATTTGAAGCCGATCATGCTCTTGTCGATCCCTTGCGGCTTGTAGCGACTCACGGTTCCAAATTGCGGAGCTCATGATTTTAGAGTATTGAAAAAGATTGAAAACAACAATTGTAGCTTGATTAGTAATCTTTGATCATCTCAACATAGAATAGAAAGATGCAAATATTTTTTAATGGTTAAAAAGATTTTGGAATTAAGAAATAGATTCGGTAGGGGTATATATCTATTACAATCCACGATCCACCCGAGTAGTATTTTAAAATTTTTTAAAAATATTATTACCTTTGGGTTCATTTATCTCACAGTTGACACCGAAGGTTATACCATCTCCCTCGAGAACATGCGGTTCGCGAGGGTATACAGCTCCCTCAGGCTGTAGAATGCACCTGGATTTTCTCAGTGCAATTGACATGCTGGGAATAATAGTATGCCATGTTCGTGCAGGTTTCTGCAACATATCACATCTTGAAATTTGAAGACCTTCACAGCATTCTATCGTTTCTGACTCTTTCAGAGGTGAAGCACCTTCTAATTGAAGCACCTTCACATCAACTTGTATGGCTTGGGAGGATAATGCCCATGCAATAGGAATGGAGAAAAAATAAATATAGCTTAACTGTAGTGAACAATCAATGGTTGCAACCATTGTATCATTGTAAGGATGTAACCAGTTGCAAGCCTCTGTAACACAAAGTTGGTTGGTTACAAATCATATTACTATTGTCGCTTCTCTTGAGAATGTTAAGAGCAACGGTGATATTCACGGTTTCAATCGCACTCTGGGCACTCTCATGAAGACTCTGGCAGGCAAAGCTCCCTCAAACGGGAAAAGATTCGCCACTGGATCGTGGGTGGTGAATTCTTCTGTGACCATTTATGGATTGGAAATGTGCTCAAGAAGTCTTGCTGGGCCTGACTGTGGTGTTTGTTTGAAGGAAGCGATTACAGCTATGAATGAGTGTCGTTCTTCACAGGTTGGAGCTCAAGTGTATCTGGGTAGTTGCACTGTACGCTTCGAGACATATCCCTTCTATAACAAGCCATGAGATAGATGCAACCGCAACCTCACTGACTCCCTGCTTGCTGTCAAATAAATAAAGGTCTCCTATATCCCGTTTTGGTTATTATATTTTCTGCACTATGTAATAAATAAAGGATCCTTACTATATCGCCTGCTTATTATTGAATTTGACCTCTATGTACGCTTCTGGGAGTTGTCTCTAGATGCCTATTCTCACTTAACTATGACCAAATTTAGAAGTGTATACAGTTCTGCCATGATCTTGGAAGCTAGAACTGTATACACTTGACTATGACCAAATGTAGAAGTGTATACAGTTCTAGCTTCCAAGATCATGGCAGAAATGAAATTATAACATTATATCAGAAGTTGGTGGGACCATTTTAAATATCTAATTGGGAGTTATCATGGGCATTTTAAGTTTGGGGAAAATAACTAAAAGGCACCTGGTGAGCAAGGTCCTCTGAAAGCCCATTGGCAATCCAAGAACAATGTAATGGTCCTGCTGGCCATCAATTGCATTTGAGATTTTAATTCATCATCTCTGTTACGAGAACCCTTTCATCAGTGGTGAGAAGCTTGAGCTCTGAAAGTGAATCCCAATTACAAATGCCGGTGAATGCTAGCAAGCCTGTGAGGGAATCGTGTTTTAATCAATCAATACATCCATGCAAACAAGGAGTTGTGCATCATCGACACCCCTAAAAATCAATGGGTTGAGAACATAAGCAACCCCAATCCAACTGATGCCAAAAATGGTAAGCTAATTCCAGCTGCTGCAATTGTCAAGAAAGCCTTGCTTGCAGTTTGTTTAAGTGCTTGGAAATCCAGTTCCATCCCAACTAAAAAACATAAAGAATAGAATACGTATTTTACAGCAGGTTTGATGCGATTGATGCTACTCTTTGGGAAAAGTGTGTGAATGTTAGAAAGAAAGGTTAGGGTGAATGATTTGAAACAAAACATGCTCTGTGCATACATCATTAGAGAAAGATTTGAGTCATATGCCTCCGTGGGCAATGCCTTGGTTAAAATGCATACAACCTTTGGAACGCAGAGATGGCAAACATGTCTTTTTGACAAAATGGTTGTTCAAGATGTAACATCGTGGACCACAATAATTACAAGATATGCAAAATCTGGGCATATAGATCTTGCACGCCACCTATTTGACAGTATGTATGAACAATAGGTGGTATCCTGTAATTCTGTGATTTCAGCATATGTCCAACATGGGTTGGTGAAGCAGCTTTAAATTTTTTTGTTCAAATGCATCAACATGGCATTAATCCGGATTGGATCACCATTGCTTAAAATATGGGTACTTGTTCAAATGCATCAAGGAAGCATTAATCCAGATTGGATCACTATTGCTTAAAATCTGGGTACAAGAGCTAGCTTGGCAGATCTGAAACAGGGTAAGCAGGTTCAGAGCCTCATTATCCACACTAGATTTGAGTCCTGTTGTTTGTGGGACCCTTATTACTATGTATGCCAAATGTAGAACCATAGAAGAAGCATGCCATCTGTTCCACAGAATGTTCGAATTAGATTCAGTTTCATGGAATTCTATTAAAAGATATGCTGAAAATGGGTTTGGCAAAGAGATCCTTCAGTTTTTCCAACAAATGCTACAAACATTCATCAATCCAGAGCACACTATGTTTATTAGTGTCTTTGTGCATGAAGGTCGTTGGTACTCAATTCCTTGAGTCAATATTACAATCTGAAGACATGAATTGAGCACTATGCATGTAAAATCAATCCTCTTGGATGAGCAGGTCTCTTAAATGGCGAGAGGACTACTAACAATAATATGATGTTTTGAATGATAATGGTATATAGAGGTGAAATTGCATTATGGGAAAATGGGGGTCAAGTTTGGTTGGGCAAATGTTTCCAATGTTGTAGTGATTTATTATCACTGATTTATTTTACAAAAGTAATGTAAAAAGGTTAGCCCGAGTTTATTTTAGGAGAGGGAAGAAAAATAATTTTCACCACTGAAATTCAAGCTACTTACTTTCACCCCGATTTCTAGGATTGGGGAGTTCTAATGTAATTTAAGCCCTCCCCATTTGGTATATGTCGAGCTTCTTACTTTCATTCTATAATTTACAAGTAAAGACAGGAAATTTTATGAAGTTCTCATATTGAAAAACCACTACAGAATGCATCTATCATCGATCAGCGGGCATCACTGGCTTAGATCCCAGTTCATATCTTTGAGAGCGTGGACATTCGAGCATGGTTTTCTGCAAAATAGAACAACAGCGCTCTCTATTTCCAAGTATTTTACAAAATTCCTTAACTAAGGCTTCATAGACTACCATGATCAATGATTACACTGACCATGGATATAGTAACAAGGATCTGAAGAAGTTTAATGAGATGCAGGACTGGGGATCCTGGCAGATGAGTACACCTTCACCAATGTTATCGCTATTGTGTGCAAATTTGGAAATTCTTGTAGATGGCATGGAAATCCATGAAAACACAATCGAAAGCGGGTTACTTTTTTGATGTTGTAGCTCGAAATTCCTTTTAGACATGTATGTCAAATGTATCAAATGTAGGAGCATACAAGAAGCTCAGATTGTGTTTGAAAATTTTCCACAACACAATATTGTTTCCTAGAATGCAATGGTTCTTTGGATATTTAGAGATGGGTACTCTAATGAAGCCCGATTAAATCACTTCGGGAAATGCGAGCAGGATGTTAATCTCATAGATACAATGCATGTGGGATATGTCGCGAGTGGGAATTGTTATGAAGCCACGGCACTTTATGGGAAATGTAGGTGTGAACGAGGCATTAGAACATTTTTACGTGCTTCTAATGTGTCAATTTGACATCTTTGGGGTATGGTAGTTTACCACAAATGCATAATTAGATATGGAATTAAATTTGGTAGCTTTGAGACATGATCAAGTTTGCCACAATGCATAATTAGATGAATTAAATCGGCGGGTTTTGTGGGTGGTTTCATATAAACATGGCCGAAATGCGAGGATCATAAATGATGCACACGGTCTGTAGAAGCCTATATGAGATGGAGTGTCATGAATGCAATGATCTTAGGATAGGAAATGAATGGACTTGAAAAGTAGGCTCTCATACTCGAAGAAATGAAAGATGTTGGCATCATACTAGAGAGTGCTACATTTGTTGGTATCTTGTGCGCCCAGAATATGTAGGCTGGTGAAGAGCAATTGGAAAATACATGCATTTCTTGAGTCTGGATTATCACATGGAAAACAACTGAACCACAACATGTGCATGATTGATCTTCTTTGCCATTCCGGGCACCTGAATCACCTCTCTGAACACTGAATGGATCCCTATGATATAGTTTCTAGAGAGTAAGACATGGAACCCCTTCACAAAACATGTTGAGGATTAAAGTCATGTCCGGGGAGTGGATTAAAGGGATAAAACTTCGAGAAACAATAGGCCCTTATAGAAGTGGAAGATAAACTAGAGGTCATATATGATGAGATAAAAAAAGTTTGTGTTCTTATGCAAGTCAAGCAGACTATAGGGAGTCTAGAGAGGATAGAAGCAAATTGCTAGCTTGGGAACAGGCATTATGGAGACAAAAATAGCGCGGTGTGGTTGAAAGAAGGGGATGAAAACATAATTTTTTCCACAGAAGTATGCCCAAAGAAAGAAAGCGAGGAAAGGCCTGAGAAACACTATTTGGTATGTAGAAGACATCAATGGCCATGCTCATTTGGCTTTAAATATATCTCTAAAGTGGATGTGGATCACTATAAGATAATCTACAGGAAGCTAAATAAGATAAATATTTTGAAATTTTACAATCCATCTCTCTTTTCAACATATTTTTGAAATTTTACAATCCATGTGAGCGAAGAGGAGCTTAAGAGGCAACTAAACTCCTTTCAAATTGAAAAATCCTTAGGCCTAAATGGTTGGGACATTGAGTTTTTCAAAGGGTTCTCTGTGAGATATGGGGAATACTTGTCACTAGTTGTTGAAGAACCAAGATCCATGGGGAGGTCTTTCATCCTTTCAACTCCACCTTCATTGCCAACATCCCCAAGACTAATAATCCTTGACTCTTACAAGCCCATCTCATTATGCATATATGTTTACAAAAATGTGCCAAAGTCATATAGCCCGAATGCTTCAGCCAATCCTTTCAAACTTCATCTCTGATGGCGGTTTGGTTTACGGCAGATTTTTTTGATCACGGTAGGCATGCTCAAAGTTGCAGTGCTATTAGAAGAATCCTACCTCTTCCGATCATCGAAGCTGAATCTCCAAAGAGTCAAGGCATATTATGAGTGGGTTAAACTTTCTTTGAATTGTAATCAATACTTGCATAAGATTTGATACCCACTTTATCAATTGGATAGGCAATTGAAAATCTACATTTTCATATGTTGTCCTAACTCCTAATAAATGGGTCCCCTTATTTTTTCCATCCACAGAGAAGATTGAGTCAAGGATGGTCCGTATTACTCTTACTCTTCTTATTAGTGGTAAAGGGTCTCAATAAAATTTTGAAGAGTCTAAAGGAAGGAGGAAGATTAAAGTAATTCAGGTGACCAAAGAACTCACCATCACACATCTATTATTTGTATATGATGTTTCCTGTTTGAAAGGTAATGGTACTTCTAGAGGAAGGAAAAATTATAGGAAATATTCTTCTTCAATATTGTATAGCTATATGAATAAAGATCAATCTTTAAAAGTCAACCACAACCTTGCACTAGATTGATGGTCCAACTTCTACTAGAATCAAGACTTTGTTTCCATTTCAATTTAAAGGCATTGAAGAGACTAAGAAGTACTTGGGCTTTCACTTAAAGGAAAACAATTACTTCTAGAAACAGCAGCTATGGCTCTTTGAAAGATTGAAAAAAGGATCAATTTATGGTGTAACAGGTGGATATCCATAGGAGGAAGAGTGACTCTTGCTAAAATCAGGTTCAAAGTCGTACCTATTTATTAGATGGCTTTGCCTTGCATATCCACAGACATACTAAAATATATAGGAAAATGTGCTTCAGGTATTTTTTGTGCAGGAAAGAGGGGCAATGGGGGCATTCTTCCATTTAATGGAAAACCACATAAGTTTTAAGAAGTAGTGAAGATGGGTGTAGAAATTTCTCTCCATTTTGCAATCCTTGGCTACAAAGGTAATGTGGAGAATCCTCTCCATTGAAGGTTTGTAGCAGACTGTGATGAAGTAGAAATATATTGAAGTTTGAACCATCAGGCCTGGAGGAATGGATACGATTCCCTAGAAAATCAATTTCTAGATGATTTGCAGTATGGAAGTTGGTAGTGGAAGACTTCCCCATCATTGGTTATCACCCTGCCTAACTAATTATAAATGGACAGAAGGTCCATATTGGGATTGATTCATGGATAGGAGGCCTTTGTGTGACAAGGTTCTCACAACCTTTGATTGCCTTACATTAAAAAATTTGGAGCTTTTATTTGGAAGAGTTTTATGGCAAGAACTATGATGGTAGGTAGACAACGGGATGGAAGAATGCATCCCAAGTAGGGCTCAAAAAGTATTTGGCATTAGAGTGGAACCAATATGTCTCTACCCTCCAATTGGCTTCAAGTTAAGAGATAAACCAAAAGCAGGTTTGTATGGCACGGAAATAAAAAGAATGGAACTCTGAGGTTAATCTAGGATACCTTCGGCTACCTATATAAAAATGGAGAAAAAGATCCTTGGAATTTGGAAGCATATTTGGGTAATCACCCTTAAAAACTCATGATTTCCTATGGCTCAACACTCAAGATAAAGTTGCAAGCTGGAATCACAAAGGATAAAGGAAAAATGGTATAACAGCATAATGCATTCTTGGCTCCTGGCAGATTTAATCAAAGCAACATAACAACACCTCTTTCTAGCTTATGAAGAGTTTGGCTGATATCCTACGTGGTAGTTTGGAAATTTATCAAAGGTGGTCGAATGTTTCAAATGATTTGGAATATTCCCTTGACATGGTCAAAGGGTTAGCATTCTATGCCTTTTCCAAAGCAAATCCATAATTTGAGAAGCAGTTGGTTAGAAATTCTTAGAGGAAAATTACGTAGCATCAATCAAATTCGTTCAATGCTTGTTTTACCAAGAGGTATGTAGTGCTATAAAATCCATCAATAATGTGAAAGAGATATGGGATGAAGACATGGTAGAAGCATTGGAAATCTGGTTGGGAGATCAAGAGGTAAGATCAGAAACACATCAACCTCTTCCATGTTTCATTTGTGGGTGGTATGGCTCACTAGGAATAAAAGCCGGTGACGAGATATATCACCAAATACAGATCTTTGCAAACTCAAATGACACGATTTCTTGTTCAGAAAAACCAATAAAGGTGAAAAAATGATTAGTTGTAGATCCAAGAATATAAACATCAAGCATTTATGGGAATTTTGATGGCGGATCTCAAAATATCAAGTACATGTGGAGGCAGAAGTGGTTTGGGCGATTGGCAAACAACTATCCAAGTCAAAGTTTTGTCGATTTTGATGAAAATTGGCATAGAAGGAGGACTAGGGTTACTTCCTCTCTTGTGATAGTGATGGGTTCGCTTTCTTTGGAGGGATGACTTCTGGGATTTGAGGTGGAGCATTAAATATCTTAATAATAAACCGGTGTAGGTACAGCAAGCCTTGTGTTTAACACCTATTAATTTGGTGAGAGGCTTTCTGAGGGTGTGACATAATTGTTCACCTTTCTAATTCAGTGCGAGGGGCGGAAGATCATGGAGACAGCTTGATTTGTTTGGTGACAACATGAGTGAAAACACAGTACGGTAAAGTGTAGCAAGAATACTACGTGGAAATGTTAAGCAGGAGGAGCCCTTAAATTTTATTTCCCTTGGTCAGAAGTTAATTAAATTATATTGTTTGTATTTCAAGTTTGCCCTATGTTTAAATTTGGTTTTGGTCTTATGCCCAAGGTGCAAAATTTGTTTTTGAGGGGTTAGAGGATTTTTATAAGGGCAGAGACTCAAAGTCTTTTTTGAACTTAAATTATTCAGTTTGATTATAATTTTCAATTATGATCTGTAAGACAAGTTAGTAATCTCTTTATGTAGAAGACAAAATTTGGTAGTAGGTACTTACAGTCTGGTGTTAGCCATAGCTACGACAACAACCACTGGAATCATTGTTGATATGATGCCAAAGACTGAAAATACTATTTGTGAAACTATCTAGCTTTGTTGCAAACCATGTACTCTAATACTTTAGGATATGGTGAGTTGATGCATCATTTTGTGGATATTGACTGGCTAGGAGATGCAGGTGGAGATCTCTCATACTCTTGAAGAAATGAAAGATGTTTGGCATCATACCAGACAGTGCTACATTTGTTGGTATCTAGTCTGCCCCACAGCCATGTAGGCTTGGTGAGGATCAATTTGAAATACTTGCATTTCATGAGTTTGGATTATCTGGTGGTAACTGGTCTTCTTCGTTACAGGCACCTGAATCATCTCTTTGAACACCGAATGGATCCCCTATGATATAGTTTCTAGAGAGTGAGACATGGAACCCCTTCACAAAAAACATGTTGAGGATTAAAGCCATGTCGAGGGAGTGGATTAAAGAACAAGACTTTCATAACCAATAGCCCCTTGTAGAAGTGGAAGATAAACTGGAGGTCGTATATGATGAGATAAAAAAGGTTATGTTCTTATGCAAATCAAGAAGACTATAGAAAGTCTAGAAGAGGATAAAATAAAATTGCTTGCCTAGGATTATGCATTATGGAGACAAAAAAATAGGGCAATGTGGTTGAAAGAAGGGGATGAAAACTCTAATTTTTTTTCCACAAGTATGCCCAAACGAGAAAGGTACAAAACATTATTTGGTAGGTAGAAGACATCAATGGCCATGTTCATTTTGGCTTTAAATATATTGCTAAAGTGGATGTGGATCACTATAAGATAATCTACAGGAAGCTAAATAAGATCAATATTTTTTGAAATTTTTACAATCAGCATCTCTCTTTTAAGCTCCATGTGAGTGAAGAGGAGCTTACGAAGGTAATAAACTCCTTTCAAAGTGATAAATCCTTAGGCATAAATGGCTGGACCATTGAGTTTTTTTAAGGGTTCTTTGAGGAGATAGGGGAATACTTGTCAGTGGTTGTTGAAGAACCAAGATCCATGGGGAATTTCGTCCTTTCAACTCCACCTTCATTGCCAACATCCCCAAGAATAATAACCCCCTTTCCTTTGACTCTTACAAGCCCATCTCATTATGCAGATATGTTTACAAAACTGTGCCAAAGTCATATAGCTTGAATGCTTGAGCCAATCCTTTCAAGCGTCATCTATGATGAGCAGTTTGTTTTCTGCCAGGAAGGTAGATTTTTTGATACAGTAGGCATTGCCCAAGAGTTGTCCATAGTACATACTATTAAATCAAAGAAGCCTACCTCCTCCATCATCAAGCTGAATCTCAAAAATGCATATTATAGAGTGGGTTAAATTTTCTTGAGATTGTAATTAATGATTCACATAGGATTTGATACCCACTGTCAATTGGATAGGTGATTGAATATATACAATATCATATGTTTTCCTAATTCCTAATAAATGGGTCACCTTATTTTTTCCATCCATAGAGAGGATTGAGTCAAGGATGCTCCGTATTACTCTACTCTTCTTATTAGTGGCAAAGGGTCTCAATGAAATTTTGAAGAGTCTAAAGGAAGGAGGAAGATTAAAAGTAATTGGTGTAAAGAACTCACCATCACGGGGTTGGACAGGGGTTGGAAGGATCTTGCAATTGATGATCCAACTTCTACTAGAGTAAAGGATTTGTTGCCATTTCAAGTTAAAGGCATTGAAGAGACTACTAAGCAGGTTTTCACTTAAGGAAAAATTACTTCTGAAATGTCACGGCTATGGCTCTTTGAAGAATTGAAAAAGGACAATTTTTGGTGTAACAAGTGGATATCCAAGGAAGAGTGACTCTTGTTAAAATCATGTTAGAGGTCATACCTATTTATTAGACATATTTTCCTTGCATACCCATAGACATACTAAAAAGATAAGGAAAATGTGCTTGATTTTTTGGTGAGGAAGAGGTCAATGTGACATACTTCCGGTTGGAAAACCCCATAAGCCTTAAGAAGTAGTGAAGCTGGGTGTAGAAAGTTCTCTCCATTTTGCAATCCTTGGCTGCAAAGGTAATGTGGAGAATGCTCTCCATTGAAGGTTTATGGCAGGCTGTGATGAAGTAGAAATATAATGAACAATCAGGCCTGGAGGACTAGATAAGGTGCCATAGAAAATCAATTTCTGGAGGATTTGTAGTACGGACGGAGGTAGTGGAATTATTCCCCATCATTGGTTATCACCTTGGCGTAGCTAATTAGAAATGGAAAGAAGGTCCACATTGAGACTGATTCATGGATAGGAGGCCTTCGTGTGACAAGGCTCTCACGACCTTTGATTGCCTTACATTCTAAAATGGTTTTATTTGGAAGAGATTTATGACAGGAACTATGATGGAAAGAAGAATGCAAACAACAGGATGGAAGAATGCAGCCCAAGTAGGGCTCAACAAGGATTTGGCACTAGGGTGGAACCAATATGTCTCTACCATCCAATTGGCTTCAATAAGATTATGAGATAAACCAAGCAGTCTAACAGTCTTGTATGGGTGGTATCTTCTGACTCTAAAAAATAGAGGAAAAAAGATCCTTGGAGATTTGTGACATATTTGGAAGCTTTAATCACCCTTAAAACTCATGATTTCCTATGGCTTTCCTAAAAAATAAAATAAAATCTTTGATCAGGGACATATTGCAAAAAGAACCTTGCATTGTCCTGGGATATGTCCATTTTGTATGGAAAATTCTGTAAGCATCAAATAGATTTCCATTCAATGATATTTACCAAAGAGGTGTGTAGTGCTACAAAATCCATCAATAGTGGAAAATAGATATGGGATGAAGACACGGTATAAGCATTAGAAATCTGGTTGGAAGATCAAGAGGTAAGATCGGAAGCACATCAACCTCTTCCATGTTTCATTTTGTGGGTAGTATGGCTCACTAGGAATGAAAACCCATTCCAAGGAGATATATCCACCATACAAGATCTTTCAAATGTGTCTGTATCTACATTCGGGGAAACAAATAAAGGAAAAACAATTGATTTGTTGTAGATCCAGGAATATAAACATCAAGCATATATGGGAATTGTGATGGCATCCTCAAAATATCCAAGTACACGTGGAGCAGGATATTATACTTCACCTTTAGATTCCCACAAAATCATATTAGAATGTGGTTTGGGCATTGGCACAAACAACTATCAAGAAGTCAAAGTTTTGGTATGTTTTGATGAAATTAGCCTTAGAAGGACTGGGGGTCATCGATATTTATGGAGAACTCTTTCTTCAGTAGTGGAATGGCTAAGAAGTCGAGAGGCAAGAAGTATGGGATCTATTTTGGAGTTTTCAACGTAAAAGACCTCCAAGTGCTTCTCGAGAAATCTACATTCATCACATCTATCGGAAGCACAACCATGAGGCATACTTTTATCAAAACAAGCTTGTAGAAAGATCCAAGCTTCTTAGGTTCAAATATTCGCATCAAGGTGACCTTTAATTATTTCAAATCTTCTATGGAACCAAGTGCATTAGTCTGAATACTAGTTTAGACATTGTTCCTCCATTTCTTAAATTAGTTGGGCTTAAACTATAATTTTGTTTAGAATGCATGCTATTAAGATCATTTAGACTCAAGCTACCTATGGAATTTGCTTATGGATGTTTTTTCTGAGTGCTTTTGGTTGGTATCCATGTTGTAATATATTTTCTGTCATTGATGATTAAGGCATTCAACCTTTTAAAATTGATCTCATTCGACCCAGTATTCTCCAAATGGGCTAGAAATTTGAATTTGGCAATGGACTGTCATGATCTCTACTATTCTACTAGTGTTTTCTGCTTGGTAGCTCTGGAACATGGTAAGGAGATTCGTAGTTACAACATTAGAAGCGAATTAGGGTTTAACGCTTTTGTTGAGAGTGCACTCATTGATATATATGCAAAATGTTGATGTATAGAAAATTCATGTCTCGTGTTTGACATAATATCTCAAGAAGATATAGCCACATGGAATGCAATGATTCGCGGTGTTATGCCTCAAAATTACACCAACATTTTGAGGGATTTTTCCAACAATGTGGAAAATCTTCTAGTAGTCACTCAACACTTTTTTCCCGAGGTCATTTCAGCAAAGGTGAAAGGATGTAAGAAGTTTATTGTTGTGGCGAACCAACCCGGGTTCACTAGAAAATATCAATGTAGAGAAATAATATATATATTAAATAATAATGTATAAGAATGAGATAGTGAGATAATTGATTACAATGAGGGTCATATAAACCCACACAGAGGTGTCTATTAATTGTGATGTAAACCCACCGCAGAGAGGTGTCTTTCATTATGATGTATTAATTATTTTTTATTTAATGATTATATATATATATATACCATTTTGTGTTACAATTGTGCATTTGTATAGTGTTATTTTTAAAGGAGTTACACTTGTTGAAGGGGCTCAACACTCATATCTTTCCCTCAATCAAGATAAAGTTGCAAGCTAGAATCACAAGGGATAAAGGAAAAATGGTATAACAGCATAATGCATTCTTGGCTCCTGGCAGATTTAATCAAAGCAACATAACAACACCTCTTTCTAGCTTATGAAGAAGTTTGAAAATGATATCGATGGTAGTTTGAAATTTATCGAGGCATGGATCGAATGTTTCAAGGAAGTGTGTTTGCATATCCCTTTGACATGGTCAAAGGGTTAGCAGTCTATGCCTTTTGCAAAGCAGATCCATAATTTGAGGCAGTTGATTAGAATTCTTAGAGGAGCAACCACCTTTTATGGATTAGTTGGCTTTTAAAGAGGGATTACCCATGGTTTAAGGTTTTCTTCCAGATAAGTTATAAAGTGGATATGACCATATGCTCTCTAATGACCTCCAGGGTCATATCCATTTTATGAGGAATTGAAAGGCATTCCACTAACTAAATAATCCAACACATATACTAAAAAGATCCACATGAGGTCCATTATTTAAGGGGGTTTTGATATGCTTGGTTGAGAAAATCATTCCAACCTTCATGCAAAGGTCTTCGATCACCAATGGCATGGATTTGTCTAGCATGTCAATGCTTAGATCACCCGATTGAAAATTATTTATTGGAGTAGTGCTTGCGGTTGTAAGAGAACTTGTTATTGGTATATGTTGTATGCTAGAGCCTAGGTGTATCAAAGCATCAAAGCCTAGCTATCCTAATGTTGATCCAAACATGCAGTGCATCCCATTATGAACACAACTGCAGTTAGTGGCAACATGGCTGGACTTCGTTCGGTACGTGGAAGCACCCTCGGTGGTCGGAAAGGTTTTATTTCTTGAAATGCACGGTGGGGGATGTGCTAGAAAATCTGAGAGGAAAAACAAATAAAAGATAATACTTGGATAACCCACGATGCCTCCCTAGATCTAATCATTGTTTGACAAGAATGTGACCCCCATTCCTATTCTTAAAGAACTAATTAAATCCCTTCCCAACCCCTAACATAAGACATGCTTAATGGATATTTTTGCATCTCACATGTTCTCATCATGAAGGACTCAGGGGTTGACTTGTTCTAAATCACCACTTTTTCTGAGTGGAGATACTTTTTCCTTTTTAACTATTTTATAAAATATATAAATTATGCAATGGGGAAAATATATCAAGTATAAATGTTTGTTCTAGTCAACCTGTGATTTATATCTAATTCATCTTGTTGCTCTTATGAAAGGGGCAGAAATTTTCATCCTATCAGATTCATCATTAAATTTAAGTTATTTGTAGGCTATATAAAATGCCAGCTTAAGAGAATATAAAGTACTCATTTTAGTTTGAATTTTAAATACACTCAATGGGTGCATTGCAAGTATTTTCTATTGGAGATCACCTTTTTCAATCGGTGTTTTGGATGAAGAATTTGTGCTATATTATTAGAGACACGTGGAATTGAGTTTATTGTAGGCAAGGTGCTTGATATTTTGCATTAAAAATTAAAATAAGTGTAGCGTGGGAACCTACCCCCACTCCGGGGAGGTTGTACTTGGGGTTTGTACCTGATTGACATGAATTGTTGGGAATGTTCTTGATGCACTCTAGACCAGTGTTGGGAACATCCCTGTGGCATTTCAACTTGTCCAGGAGCATCCACATGTGTCCTGATAGGAATTGGAATATGTGGGTGTATCCCCAATTGCATCGTTCCTTCCTCTATATGACCTTGTGTTTGGCACCTACAATTTTGTGGTAGCATTGAAGGCTTTTTGGGGTGTGACATAATTGTTCCTCCTGTTACTTCATTCCATGTCTGAGGGAGTGGGAAGATCATGACAGACAACTTGAATTTGTTTGGCATTGACAACATAGTGCAAACCTGTGCAATCCAAGTGTAACGAATACTCTGTGGCAAAGTTAAGCAGGAGGAGCCCTTGAATTTTATTTCCCCTGGTCAGAAGTTAATTAATTGTACTGTCTGTATTTCAAGTTTGCCTTATGTTTAAATTTGCTTTTGGTCTTTATGCCCAAGGTGCAAAATTTGTCTATGAGGGGTTAGAGTATTTTTATGAAGGGAAGAGACTCGGAGAGTCTTTTTGAACTTGAACTTAAATTATTCAGTTTGATTTTGATTTTCAATTCTGATCTGTAATACAAGTTAGTAATCTCTTTTTATGTAGAGACAAGAATTTAGTAGTAGGTGCCACAGTCAGTGTTAGACATAGCTACAACAACAACCATTGGCGTCATTGTTGATACTATTGTGAAACTATCTAACTTTGTTGCAAAGCATGTACTCTAATACTTTAGGATATGGTGAGTTGATGCATGGTTTTCTAGATTTTGACTGGGTAGGAGATGCAGTGGAAAGGTCAGAAGTTAATACCGTCTGTATTTCAAGTTTGTCCTCTGTTTAAATTTGCTTTTGGTCTTATGCCCAAGGTACAAAATTTGTTTATGAGGGGTTAGAGGCTTTTTATGAAGGGAAGAGACTCGAAGAGTCTTTTTGAACTTGAACTTAAATTATTCAATTTGATTCTGATTTTCAGTTCTGATCTGTAAGACAAGTTAGTAATCTCTTTTTATGTAGAAGACAAGAATTTAGTAGTAGGTGCCACAGTCAGTGTTAGCCATAGCTACAGCAACAACCACTGGCGTTATTGTTGATACTATTGTGAAACTATCTAGCTCTGTTGCAAAGCATGTACTCTAATACTTTAGGATATGGTGAGTTGATGCATGTTTTTTCTGGATTTTGACTGGGTAGGAGATGCAGTGGCAAGAAGAGTACTTTAGCTTTCTATTTCAGTTGGGGTGTAGGTATGATAGGGAAGCATAAAACAATGGCATTGGTCCCCAAACGGAGCAGAGGGCCGAGTTGACTCAGTTTGTGGTCAACTCGACCTAGTTTTAAAAAACTGGTTTGCATATACCCTTGATTTTGTAAGGTTGAGATCATGGTTGTTCCTTGAAAATACTACTGGTACTTGAGAATTTAAAATAAAAAAGTTCTCTAGACAATGGCATTCTTTATTCAAAAAAGTAGATATTGCTCTAGGCTTGTATAGCATCTTATTTGGAATACCTATACATATTTTGGAGAACGTGTCACTAAATTGCACAGAGCAGTTAAGTATATCTCCAAGATTGTCAAATGGGTAATTGTATCAAGGGGTGATGTTACTCCTGTCATTTAAAAGATGGGTTTTGCTTTGTGGGTACTATTGGTGAAACTACAAACATGAGCATTTTTATCATTTCTTAAGGGAAATGGGTCAAAAT
>SNQJ01S0164180.1:33182-44772 GCA_010110895.2 Picea sitchensis | reverse complement strand
TTCAGGATGCACCACGTGCTCCAAGGGTGCCACTCACCGACTTGACTGTTTGGTAGACATCTATAACCCCTGGAGTCAACACTCCGCCAGGTGAACTTGAGGGAGACTAAGGGCTCTAAGGAATAAGGCCGCCGCCTTATTGCACGCCCCTTAGAATCATCGTGAGCGACTATCACAGTCTTCCCTCATGGCATCGTGGATCCTCTCGAACTAGGTAATCGTTAACCTACAGTTCGAGCCACAACGGGAGTGCTAGTAGGCCGTGGCAGGGTTGCTGTCCACACCTCTCCCTCAACCTCTCTGGAAATCATGTGTGGCCCCTTTACTCCATATGTGAGTCTGTTCGGCAAGCTATCGTCAGCCTGCATCATCAACCATCATGTCAGAACATGTCAACAACATATCATAAAATCAATAAATATCATGGTAAATAAATCAACTCAATATCACACTCCCTAACTCAATCCGGAGTCCAAGGGTTCCGTCGATGCCTCTGCATCCTACAGGTCAAAAACTTTGCACACCCGAATAAACTGAGTCAATAGCACCTGTATACAACAATAGTAAAACATCCTGTCATCAATCATAATGCATCATCATCAAGGATAAGTGTTTTATCATCATAAAAATCCAGATCACTTGTGAGCAAGTGTCCTCAAAGAATAAGTTTTGTAAGTGCGCCAGAGCAAGATGTTACACACGATATCATTGCTAACATTTATTTTGCTAGCTATTAATATTGGTTGTATAGATTATATTGATGTCTATTAAATACATGATATAGATAAGTTAAGTATATTATATTGTTATCATTTAAATATATGATAGGAATAATTAACATGTGATATTGTTGTCATTTAGTATATAAGAAATCACAGAGTGTAAATATATGATATATTGTTGAGTTAAATAATAAAAAAGATCTATGACTAAGGAACAATAACATCAAAGCCAGAATAGGCTATATAAAAAAGAAGCTATCTAACCAATGCCAATTAAAAACAAAATCGTTGCCTAGCAATATCGAAAGTGAATTCAACAATCTACCAAAAACGGATCTCTGCCCAGCAGAGTTGTGGGTGAAAACAGTAAGGGAAATCACTACCCATGTTAACACACTGTCAATTATTATTACCAAAGGGGACATCGATGTAATACACAACATACCACATAGCAATTACAACCAACCACTTACGCAGTCACAAAACTCAGCTAATACGTAGTCTCAACACATCAATAAATTCGTTGTCACTCCAGGTATAAAATCTTTGTACCTAACAAGTCTATTGATTGCTAAAAACTATACATTCGTTGTCTATCACAGATATGTGTCTAAAAATAAATGTTATGGGATAGGCTAAGTGAAGGTTGGGTAAAACTCCAATAAAAATAATGTTTTACTGCTATGCAAAAACATAAATAATAATAATTCGTTGCTTATATATTTATCGTTGTCTTTTAATCAAGAAAATTAACAAAACCGCTAACTATATAAATTGTTGCGTTAAAACCAACGTGGGAAGTCACAGAGGTAACATCATCACTAAAATCGCAGTGGTAAGTAAGGAAAATGGTAAATCATAGGGAAAAAGAAAATCATAACGCCATTCAAGCCAATCCAGTCAATGCCATTCAAATGGAAGCAAAATGCTAGGTGAATTCGTAAATGAATATTATGTTGTCTAACATGTAAAATTGGTGTCAGACCATATTATAAACTATATGTTATATAATAAATAGGAAATCACTGTCATACAAAAGCTATAACATCGTTGTCAAATAATTACTTGTTAAAATCACAGTCATAGAAAAATCGTTGTCATATGATAAATTTAAAATCATTGTCATACCAATTTCATTGTCTCTTATTAAATCCATGTCTAACATTTATATTTCAAGGAAAATCACAGATTTTAAAAACCATAGAGAATTAACCATATTTATCGTGCCTATTTTTTGTACTCGCCGTTTTCGTTGTTTCCGCCTTTTTTTGACCGTTGGTCCTTTCCCTGTTGAACTAATGTTTCCGAGTGCATGTGAACGTTCTATTTCCGATGCGCTACCCCTCTTTTAGTCGTTTTCTATCTTTTAATGTTTGGCGCGGTAACCCCTCTGTTGTTGCGCCTTTTTTTTTTTCAAGTGCTAGGAGGTCGACTATCCCTATACAACTTCAGTCGATTCCCATTGATCATCCCTTCGAGTTATGTTCCTCCTAAATCCTTCAACTGTACAACTCCCCCATCTGTGACATTCTTTACTTCATATGGTCCTAACCAATGTATTTTGAGTTTTCCTGGGTGTTGAAGAGATTTACTGTCGTACACCAAGACTAGGTCTCCCTCCTTGAATTTTTTCCTCTTAATATGTCTATCATGCCAAGCTTTGTCCCATGATTTCTGTACCTCTTGATGAAACCCTGCTAGAATCCCATCGTCTTCCATGATCAACAGCTGAATTATCCTTTCTTGTACTACACCTTTCTCAGTCATGTTTGTAATTACTGCTACGCATAGACTAGGTACCAGAAACTATAATGGAACCAATGATTCTTGTCCATACACCAGCTTGAATGGTGTCTTCCCTATCAATTCTTTGCATGTGGTCTTGTATGCCCAAATTACTGCTCGTATATTCAAGTCCCAATCATCCCTATTAACATTGCAGATATTTTTCAGTGCATTCTCGAGGATCTTATTAAAGGATTCCACTGTTCCATTTACTTGAGGATGATATGGTGTACTCTTTTGTTGATAAACTTCAAACTCCTCAGTCATAGCCTTAATAGTGATGTTAATGAAGTGAGTTCCTTGGTCACTCATCAAAATCCTTGAGCATCAAAATCGAGTGATCATTTGCTCAAACAAGAAGCGTGTTGTTGTCTCTGCACTGCAATATTTTACTGGTGTTTCTTATGCCCATCTTGTTAAGTACTCTGTTGTAGTAATAATGTACCTTGCTCATGACCTTTTTGTTGGTGGGTTAATTGGTCCCACAAAATCTATTACCCATTTTTCAAATACCTACAAGGTTACTTGTGGTCTCAGGGGCATCTCGTCCCTTCTATTTGGTTTACCGACCCTCTGACATACATCACATCTCTAGTAGTAGTCCTTTGAGTCTCTGTGAATAGTTGGCCACCATAGTCCTGTGCGCAATACCTTCTGCGCAGTAGCTTTGCCTGCATAATGTCCTCCTTCTATTCCCTCATGGGATTCTTCTAAAATCCTAGGTATTTCATGTTCTGGTACACATATTCTCAAGATGTTGTCTGCACCCATCTTATATAAGTGTCCTGCAATCAATTGATAGTCTACAACCCTAAATACCAGATTTTTCTTCTGCATAGTGTTGAATTCTTGTGGCACAGTCCCTATTCTCAAGTATCGAATGATGTATGGGAAGTATTCATCAGCTACTTGGACTGAAAATAACTGTGTGTTGGGAAAGTTGTCTTCTAGATTCACAGGTTCCTCTACATTAGTGATCCTTGACAAGTGATCAGGTCCTGCATTCAAATTCCCTAGTTTGACTATCATTTTGAAGTCAAATTCCTGGAACATCAATAACCATATACAAATTCTCCCCCCCAACACTGGCTTGTTGACAATGTATTTAAGAGATGAATGGTCTGCAAACATATTGAAATGTTTTCCTAGTAAGTAATGTCTAAACTTCTAAAGTGCATAGACCATAGCTAAGCCTTCTCTCTCTGTGGTATTGTAATTCTGCTCCGATTTTGACAGTTTTCTGCTAGTAAATGCTATAGGATGGTTCGATTCTCCTGATCCTAGTTGCACCAGAATAGATCCAAGTGTTGTGGGTGATGCATCTACATGCACATGGAATGTATTTTCCCAATCTAGGAATACTAATATTGGTGCGGTTACCATCTTCTCTTTCAGGGTGTCCAATCCGCGCTGACAATCCTCATTCCACTAAAACTTGATGTCTTTTATTAAAATTTTATCCATTGGTGTAGTGATCTATGCATACCCTTTTATGAATTTCCTATAGTATCTCATGTGTCTTAATGTTGCTCTTAACCGACGTTCTGATTTTGGTGGTGGTAGATTAACAATTACTGTAATCTTGGTAGGATCTACTAGAAAGGGTGTTCTGAAGATGCACTTCTTGATTTTTAATGATATATGACACTTCCTGCATCTTTCTAACATCAACCTCAACACCCCTACATGGTCTTTCAATAGACTATAGATTGTCCAATCATCCAGATATACCTCTAGAAACTGGTGGATGAATTCTTTGAATGCAACTATGACTACTCTAGAAAATATGGTTGGTGCATTATTCAGTCCAAACGACATGAATTTGTACTAGTAGGATCCCCATTTTGTGGAAAACATGGTCTTGTACCTATCTTCTGGGGCTATCTTGATCTGATGGTATCCTGAGAATCCGTCGGTGAATGAATAAGCTTCCTATCCTCCTACGTTCTCCAACACCTCATCTGTGAAAGGAGTAGGGAACGAGTCATGTAGGCACATGTCATTCAACTTCCTTAGGTCGACACACATCCTTATTCCTCATTGTTTTTTCTCCTGAACTACCATAGGGTGTACCCATTTAGATTCCTCCATAGGTTTTATGATTCTAGCCTCCAACATCCTATTAATTTCTTCTTTGACTTTTTGCTTATATATAGGATTTATCTTGTGTGGTCTTTGTCTGATCAGTATTTCCTCAGATCTGAGAGGTATCTTCATTTCACCTAGCTCTCCTGCTGTTCCTTTCATTTATATGAATGTTGCTGGGAACAGGTCGCTGTACTCGTGCTATAACTCTGTTATGATTTCCACTGTTTGCTCATCCCAGTATTCTCCAATGTTGGTCATTTTGGGACTCTCAACTGTCCCAATGTTGATTTTATTCACCTTGATAGTCACAAAAAATACTTATGATTCCAGATTTGGACCTTCCACTTCTCTTTCGCCTTCAACTTCTACAATTTGAATGTTTTGTGGGTCATCTTCATCTGGTGTTTCTTCCTGCACATGGTAGCATGACAGTAGTTCTTTTACTGTCTGTCTGTTTTGTTGTTGTTATTCTGTCACTAGTTCAAATTTCGGTTCTTTAATGAATATCACCCCTCTAATTTGTTTAAGTGTCGAGTCTATGTTGGGGTTCTCATGCTCGAATGAGAAAGTGACTGTAAATTTCTGTTGTAATACTGTATAGTTTTTAGTTCCTCTACATAATTCCTGGTCTGTATACCAGTTTTGCTGGAATCCCTTCTAAAGTGTGAACAAAATGATGAGGCCATTCCTTTGGTGGTGTCATCCTCCATAATGTTATACACTTCTCCAATTTTTCTACTGGTGCCCCCTGTTTGTCATATTTCTGCAGTTGGTTTCTTCCCTATTTTGTTCCAAACCTAATGTGTAGTAACTGCTTATATTGGTACTAGTCATAAATGTTTCTTTTTGTGAACCCCACCATCTTGCAGGCGTTTCCATGAGTGCTATATCCAGTGATAAGAGCCTCTTATTTTCTTACTCTTCATCTTCATATCATGTTAATAATGATTCTAAGTCATTCACCCCATGGAAGCTGGGAGGGTCCCTTATCTCCGTACCTACCCATCTTAATGAGCGGTCTATTCTTGTGCATCTTCTTGTGGAGATCTCATGTAACCTCTGCTGCCAATTCTCTAAGCCTGTATCTGAGTCTGATGCACATGAGGTGATGCTTCTCCAACTGAGTACCCCATCCACAATTGGGTTCACATAATCTTCTTCTCACGTGGTTGTTCTGTACAACTGGTTAATTTCCTCCAGGTCTAAGCAAGTAGGTTCTACAAACCTTTCCCCTTCTGATGGGTCCAATGGCACGATGACTCAGTATTCTCCTAAATCGAATGTCATCTTCCCCATCTTTAGGTTGATTATGGCCTGATTTTCAAATGCCCAATCCAATCCAAACAATGTTGGATAAGGTGTTTCACTATCCACTATCTCTATTACTTTGAAATCGGCTTTAGTACACATTCCATCCAGATCTATTGTCACTCCTTTTAGTCTTCCAATTGGTATAACTCTGTGTTGATTTTCTATTTTCAGATGAATAGGTGAATATCTTAATGTGGGTTCTCCCATACATTGCCATGTATTCTTGGGTAACACATTTACTTCGGATCCCAAATCCAGTATAATATCTCCCATGTTGAAATCTCCAATGTTAGCGTTCAGTTTGAATTCTCTGTTTCTTCTCCTCCTTGTATGAAGATGATTAACTATTTTTTGTTCTAGCTTTCTTTCTGCCTCTATGCTACATATCTCTAGCATATTTTGTAATACTTTAATAGATGATGGATCATGTAGTATTTTAACACAGGATTGAAAAAAACCCTTAATTGTACTTACTTTTCTCAGGGGCTATGCTTCTTTGGTGTGATCTAGTGATGGAGGCATCTTGTATGCTAGTACTTCCTTATTATACTGCGCAGTTGATGTCAATGCAATTTCTAGCTTCATAAATTCTTGTCTGGCCTACTTGAATATCTCCTTTTTTTTCTACACATCAAACTTCTTCTTTGGTTTGAAATTCTTCTTCACCCATTGGTGTTGTGCTGGATCTTGTCTTATTGCATTGTTTCCTGTCTTAGTTCCTCCTCATGTAATGGTGTTGATGTTTCTTCCTTCATCCCTTGCTTCTGCCAAAATCCACTGAAAATTCTTATTGTTCTGAATTCTCTTTTCATGTATCTTTCCCAATAGTGTAGGACATTCTTCCATGTCTTGATCTGATGCACGACAATACATGCATGTCGTAGGTGGAAGTGGACATTCTCTTGCATAGTGTTCTGGTTGTTGACATTTTTGGCATACCACTAGTCCTCTGCCTCTTCCAAAGCCTCCTCTTGCTCTTCCTCCACCTCTGTAACTAGCTTGATCCCCTCATGGTGGATTATAATGAGGCGCCTGGTTATACTGTGTGGGATTATAGTGTGGCTACGTGATATTGTACTGCGGTTGTGCAGTGTTATATTGTTGTTGCGCATTGTTACACTATTGCTACGTAGTGTTATGTGAGGCTGGTACTTGGTTAAACTGTGGTGTAGCTTGGCCAGTCATCATTTTTTTCTGCACCCTATAAGAATATGATGTTCTTTCCCTCATCAAGTCCATGGTTCTGCAATCTTTGTCATCATGGCCTACTAACTTGCAAAAGTTTCAATATGAGCTCTTAGGTACCGTATGGTACTTCTGCATTATTGGGCAGTGGTATGGATCATGTCCCCGTTTCTTACAGATCTGACACCATAGTCCTCCTGTTGGAAATGGGTTTGGAATTCCTACTGCCATGTACCACCCGAATGTTGAACATTCATTCTTATGGTGTCCTTCTATCCTACATGTGGTGCACCAAATGAATTCTCTTTTGTCCTTACCTTTTTTCTGGTTTAACTGGAATGTTAAGTTATTCAAATCCTCCTTCATCTCCTCTATGGATAGATCTATCTTCTGATATTGGTTCTCTTCCATTTGTAGGTATTCCTGTAGAGTCTCTACCTGTGTCTGAAACTTTTGATGTCACAAGGGGTATTTCAAGTGTGGTAGAAGTGAATTGACGAACAAATGCCTATGCTTTATATCTTTCATGACATACTTTAGCTTTCCCTTCATTCATTTAAATATTTGGTCAATATCCCATACATATTCTCCTTGTTTTTGTCTAATCTCTATCATCTCATTCATGTATTGATCCTATGAACTAGGCTTCTGGAACTCATTTATCAACAACTTCTTGATATCTCCAATCGTTTTGGTTGTCCCTGGCGGATTGTTTGCAGCTAAACTCATTTACCAATCCAGTGCATGATCTCTTAGCATGCTAACTAACTGTGCAAGTTTAGTGTCCTCATCTATGATATATTTCACTTCCCATATCTTTTCATAAATGAACAAATGCTCCTCAGGGTTCTCCAACACCTCTCCTTTGAATTATAGTAACCTGATGGTGGGATCATGTCCTGCCATCCTGAATGCTGAACTACTACCTCCGTGCGGTGTATATACTTAACTAATGCTTCATGAACTGGATCCCCCAGTTTTTGTTCCTTATGTAGATGTACTTCCTACTATCTTCCTTCTCCCAAAATTTAGTTGTCTAAATGGTGGTGTTCTTCTTGATGTATTAGTCACACATGGGTTTATGGGTTCCACACTCACACTGATATGGATAGGAGTGCTGCCTTCTATTCCCTCTCTTGGACCTCTCATCTTCCTCTCATATGTCGCGTGCAATATTTCCTAGATATTCTCCACATCCCAGAGATCCTCTACCTCTTCTTCATCACTTTCCAAGCCTTCCCTCGCGGCTATGACTCTCTTCTTGGTGTTCACCTTATATTGGTAGGGTATTCCACTGTGCATTTTTCTAGTTGTTGCAATGATCTGCTTGATCTGGTCTTCGTCCATCATAATTGGGTCCAAGGCCTCCTCCTTCTTTCCTTTATCCCTTTATCCTTCCATTCCTCCTTATCTTGTCAGTGCTTCCCCCCTTCCCCCATGCATGCAGGGAAGTTTAGCTGTCTGAATCCATTGTCATTACACCTTTGTTATATAGTAATATTATAATAGAAGTATATAATGATCTGATATAACTACCTCAAGGTCCCTTCAAGAAATCTTATTCAGCTATGCTATAAGACTTCATTGTATCTACTGCAAATTCTGTGATAAATCCTGCAACAATGTTGTCTAACCAAAAATCTACTGCACGAGTAAACTTATTATCAACTCGTTGTAACTGCACAATCTCTTTAGGGTTCCACTATAACTATATGATATGATTTGTGGGATGGTTGTCTTTCAATCTTTTTATCCACTCCTGCAATAAATGCGGGAAATCACAAAAAAATATTTCATGCAAGTCGTTGAATATGTACTTATCCAGATATTTGCGTGGTGTCAACTTCAGGTTTCTGTCATCTTTCTGTGAAAAATCCAACTCCTTCGTTTTCAACCAGTTCTCTATCTCTGCCTTCATTGGGTTTCACGGTCTCAACATTTCCTTTTAGATTGTCATTCTCTCAACGTCTTGTCATCCGGTTTGTCATTGTTTTAACACGTCTTCCGCAAATCTCATATAATCAATCCCATTCTTTTCCAACCAACCGAAAACATAACCATTTGTTGGATTTTAACCCTTTTATTTGTCTTTGTATTTTCTACTTATGATTATTTATGGGTTATTTTGATCCTACCTTACTATCATAGATTGACCTTGGTTTAGATTTGATAAGCTTCAAACAAAATCCCTCTAAAACTATCGTCCCCTCTGGAAGACTAGAAGGCAATGCAACACACAGGGTGTACTACACAGCCTCACCCGAGATAGCTCTATGGGTGGCTTCAATACTCAGGTATTTTAACCTAGGAATGAGTGGATATCTATGGTTATACTTTGTAATATTTATTCATTCAATCTAATATTTGATTATAGCAGTCATTCTACTCATGCATGTGGAATATCAAATTCAACTAGCTAATTCATTCATCTAACCTTCAACATTTAACAACAATAAAGATGCATACATTATTTCACATAACACAAATGTTACCATGGTTCACCCCCTCCTGGGATATGTCCACAAAGATCTGGCTCTCAAGCATTTATTATGGTTCAATAATATATCACACCATGTGTGTTTACATTCTTAGGTCTTACTCTCTTCTACAGGTGTTACACATTATTTTCGTCATCCCTATGATCGTTAATGATGTAAACCTATCTGTTGCCTTCAGAGGGGTCATAGTGGCTTGAGTTCCTAAAGAGAGAAGGGAGAAGAACTTCTCCTGAGAAAAGAAATTTCTTTTTCCTATGTAAAAAACCTTATAAAAAGGGAAGTTCGCAGGTTGCTATATAGGCAGGGTGCGAGAATGACCCATTATCGCAGGTTGCACTATACCCAGGGTGCGAGGTGTTCGCAGGTTTCTCTATAGCCAGGGTGCGAGAATGACCCATTCTCGCAGGTTGCACTATAGCCAGGGTACGAGAATTCCAACACATGGGAAAAATGAGCATTTTCGTGAATCTTCTAGAAGGAGAAGCTGCTATGGTGAGGTGGCATTCGAATGGTTTGGATATTACTCACTTTCATGATTTAGTGGGATCATCCTAACCTCCTCACCTTATCATCTTCAACCTATAAAAGGAGAGGAGCTCTCATGGAGAAGGAGTTTTTTGGCTTGGAATTATTGGCTTGGTTAGAGTGGCTTTGAGATTTGCTTTGTCAAGATAGATTGTGAGTAGCTATCAGATCTATGGTTTCAGAATCCTTGGAGCAATAAGTGTGTGGGGAACGAAGGACAGTTGGAAGGGACTTTATGACATCAAGGCAATGGTTGTAATCTCTCCTTCACATTTAATATGATACAGTAATATGTTTCTTTCCCATAAAGTTAGATTTACTTTATTACATAACTCCTTGATCATATGTATAGATTAGCTATTGAATATATTATTTGCTTTCACTTTGGTTGGTCTGCGCTGTTTTGATCNCTGCACGAGAGCGCTGGAGCGAAGCAGGAGAAACAGATATTAAGGAAGTGATTACAAGGTATGTCTCTTATTCTCACTTCCAATTTAATTCAATAGTTAGATCTAGGGAAAGCGATATATCCTATCATGTTTTGTTCTAGATCCAGGTGGATCTAGGGAGATCGGTTTGTGTCCACACTTACGGATTTATCCTATAACAAAATTGGCGACTCCACTGGGGAAAGGATTGTTTCCTAGTTAGTCTAGTTTCCCTTGCTTTGATTGCTTGTTTTCTGGTCTCTGAGTTTGTGGGAGATCCATCAAGACTCTTTGGATTTGAAAGTTCACTCAAAATTTTTGTCCTTTTTCCAAATTTTATGTTTACAGACATTCTCGCACTGTACCCTTTAGTGGTTTGTGAGAATCACATGAGTTCGCACCCTACTGTGTAATTCAGTGTGAGATGTTCTCACCCTACCTGTGTCCAGCCTGCGAGAACACCTAATTCTCACACTGTAATATACTTCTAGCCTACGAACTTGTTTGTCAAAATTTTTGGATTGGGTCTTGTCATTTTTTGATGCCCAGTTTTTCTTTGAATATCTGGATTGAACTTTTGGAGCCTATATTGATCTGTTTAGAGTCTGCTTGACATTCTTTGAGTTTCTTTTAGCCAATTTTGCTTTGTTTGGTTTTGAAGGATTAGTCTCTTGCTTTGAGTGTCTTTCAATTACAAACTATGTGTTTTCTTTAGAATTGTTTAAGGAAAGATCAGATTTCTTCTGAATGGTTCGCTTTAGAAGAGAATTTGTCGTTTGGGTTTCTTTGTTTTAAGAAAGTTCATTATTGATTTTAGTGAAATTTTTGAAACAAAAAGATTTAATTTCTTTCTTTATATTAGATTGGGGGCATCCTTGCATTTGAAGTAGCGAAATCGCATGATAGATATTGATGAGTTTAATATATTTTGGGACATTGTGCATATGGGAATGATAAATGTTTTCTCCTTCTCGTAGCATAGATTTCATCGAAATGAAAAGATTGCATCTTCATATCTTTGCATAATTTTTTGGAGTCGGTCAAAACA
>SNQJ01S0164180.1:16759-33172 GCA_010110895.2 Picea sitchensis | reverse complement strand
GCCAGGGTGCGAGGTGTTCGCAGGCTTCTCTATAGCTAGGGTGCGAGAATGACCCATTCTCGCAGGTTGCACTATAGCCAGGGTGCGAGAATTCCAGCACATGGGAAAAATGAGCGTTTTCGCGAATCTTCTAGAAGGAGAAGTTGCTATGGTGAGGTGGCATCCGAATGGTTTAGATCTTAATCGCTTTCATGATTTAGTGGGATCATCCTAACCTCCTAACCTTATCCTCTTCAACCTATAAAAGGAGAGGAGCTCTCATGGAGAAGGAGTTTTTTGGCTTGGAATTATTGGATTGGTTAGAGTGGCTTTGAGATTTTCTTTGTCANTATGTATAGATTAGCTATTGAATATACTATTTGCTTTCACTTTGGTTGGTTTGTGCTGTTTTGATCTTGACTACACGAGAGCGCTGGAGTGAAGCAGGAGTAACAGAGATTAAGGAAGTGATTACAAGGTATGTCTCTTATTCTCACTTCCAATTTAATTCAATAGTTAGATCTAGGGAAAATGATATATTCTGTCCTATTTTGTTCTAGATCCAGGTGGATCTAGGGAGATCGGTTTGTGTCCGCACTTACGGATTTATCCTATAACAATAGGCTCCTCAATCCCTGTGAGGTTGACTAGATCACACCAGGCTCCTCAACATGTGATATAACCCTCAAGATCGAGTCGCTCACTACCTCCCTATCTCACTAGATTACTGATTAGTACAATTCTTACAACTTCCTCCTCCTCGATCGCCCCCCCTCTCGTCCGATATATATCTCCCTATCTCCCTCTAAGTACCACCTATTTATATTCTTGGCTCCTCAACCATTACAATAAATTACAAAAAACCTAAACCTAGCGTTGTTAGGTCTTCCTTTCATTCTCACCTTACCTTCTTTGCTTACACGTGCTGCTTTTCTTTCCAGCCGTTCTTTTCTCCTTACACGCTTCTCATCCCAAAATAGCCTTTTCTCCTAACTAGGCATGCATCCAACAGGGATGGGAGAAGCAGGAAGTAGGAAGTGATGATGCTGATGCCATGGATTGATAGTAGTGGAAAATTTTAATCTTCAAGGGAAACCAAATAAAAAAGTAATGATCTTCAACATGCAATTATTCTAAACTGGGAAGGCGAAAATGCATAGACATACCATGGTACTAATGAATGAGCATACTAAATACTAGGTATTTTGAAAGGATTCATTTGAAAAAAGTATGTGGGAAATGTGGTGATGGATATTTATTTCTATGGTATTGGCCTTCTCTTTATCTTCAAATCAATTCTTCATTTGTCTTGTTCTTCGATCCATCTGCACCTTTGACGAAAAAGTTGGGGTAGTAGTGCAACAATAAGGCAAGAGTAGCAACATCATGTAATATTACTATAACAACAACATGTAGCAGCATGTAGTGACACTATAATAGTATCATTATAGAAAATGATAGGCTCATAAATGGATATGAAGGATTTCAGGAGGGTATGCCCCTTTTTGCATGAAATTTTGTCTTCAATAATCACTTGTGCATGAGTTGACTTCCTTAGTTTTCCCGGGACCTGCAAAAACTTAGCACTTACCTACAATTAAATGTGAGATCATGGAATAAGAGAGATGATTGATATCTCTTCATCCAATAAATATGAAAAAAAAATGACAAATATCTCTGTTAAAACAAATCCTAGGTAGAATAAGTAAAGTAAAATTCACCTTTTACCCGTCGAGGAGTGCTGGCTAGCTAGACTACCCAGTGGTATTTTTTTGATAAAATATTTTTTCAAGGCCTGATAGGCGTTATTCCAAATCCAAATGAAATTAAATTCATAGGGCTATCTCAATTAGAGTTAATTTTTAAAAATTTCATAAGATGCTATGCCAAATCTGCTTAAGAACAACCTACAAGACAAAGTTGTTTTCAAATTCCCACGTAGACCATCAATTACTATTTTAAATATAAATTTTATGTTTAATGATGGATCAACATGATTCAAATTGGATATGAAACAATAATCATGTGTGTATTCCCAGTATAATTAGGTTTTGAAGACAATAAGAATTGATGGGTCAAATATGCTAGTGAACAACTTATGAAACAAAGTTTTAGGGGTGTAGATTTAAGAAAAACAACTAGTATTTTAGGCATAAATTTCTCATACGATATATAAATGAAGTGATTCCAATTGAATTATAAGTTATATTTATAATATTATACCGTAGAAACATATTTGAAGGAAATATCCATCAGGTCTCCCAAAAAAAACTATCCCAATTCTATCCCTAAATTTCTTGTGTGACACCTAGTGTGTATTTTGGCCACAATTTCTCCATTTGATATCCAAATTTAAAAATTCAAGATGGGTTAGGAAATAGATTTCAAGGTCTACTTTGGATTGAAATAAGTTTCAAAAATGATCCCATATGATCCCTCAAAATAATAATTTCCCAACTTTGTTCTTAGTAAAATTGTAAATACCCAGATTTTGCATTATGACTGATACAATATTTGTAGCAAATGAGAAACATATACACCCAAAATAAAGAAGAAAAGGGAGATAAAGTATTTAGTTCGAAAAATGCGGTAATGAGAGAGAGACAAAGAGAGTCTGACATAACCACCATGGGAATTTGAGAGAATCCACAGAGTGTGTCATTATCCATAAAATAAATTCCACATTTTGTTTATGAAATTCAGATTCTTGTATGATGAGGTATATGAAAATTTGAATGACGACTACAACCATCATCAAGTTATTGACCAATCATGTATTTTTAATGATTATGAAGACCAAAGAGATAATGTATGGGCAGAAGTAATCAATGATGAAAATAAAGGTTCAATAGGTAGAATGGAAGGGAAAGAAGACAATAGAAAAAATGATGCCATGAAGAAGACGAGGAAGAGAAATGATGCAAGAGACAAGAGGGGAGGAAAGATAAAGCGGAGAATATGTAAAGAGTGAAAATAATAAAATATTAAACATGGATGGAATAGGAAGAATATGAAACCAAGAACCCAATCAACCCATGAAATTATACATCATGATAGAAATATTGGAAATTAACCATACATGATCATCAAGATTGAAGTCTTCTACTTCCCCTTTCACTTTCTTCAATAAAATTATCATTCACCAATGCCTTCTTCCTCTTGCCAATTTCCTCAAGAATACAGATTGATCCTTTAGCACTTACTCTGCTTGGTCTTCATGCTGAAAAGAGTAGTTATCACTGGGCAAGTTGGCTTATTGCATTGCTGTCCTCTCTCGCTGTCCATTGTACCACTTGATCAATATTTTTGGTTCATCCATCACTGTCCCAATTGGTGTAACAACAACAAAAAATAGTGACATAAATCCACTATACTTAGAGTTGTGTCAATGGTCAACCATTGGTGTCGTAACAACATTCAACTGTCGGTGTTGCAACATCACAACTAGTGTTGCAGCAATGCGACTAGTGTTGCAACAATTGTGGTAGCACATGTAACGTGCTAGATGACTTGCAAAATATATTAGTATCTTGACCAACTCTTACTACACTAAGTGTTTTGGGGGTTCTTTCATTTTATTATACAATCCTAAAAATGAAAACACACCTCACAAGATGGAAGGAATCATGTGCTAGAAAACATTCTAAATGCACACTTATCAAAAAAACAAAAAAAATGAAATTGATACTAGAAAGAATATTGCACCATTCAAAGTTCCCCGACAATGACACCAAAAACAACGTATCTTTTTAATCACCTCCCTAATTTCTCAAGAAGATATTTAGAAATAATGTGCATTTAATTATCAATCCGCAGCTCGTATGAAACTTGTGAAGTGTCATGCAATGTATATGCATGGAAAATTATTCTTTCTATGTGTTGTAGTCATAGTGTCAATGATTACTTTTTCCAGGAGATTATAGACAATTCACAATTGGAAAGGTTATACAAACTACAAGAAACAAAATTCACACATGTTGGAAGGAAAGTGAGCTAAAATAATTCAACTGGCCTGGAATCCCTCACAACTATGACCCCAAATGAATGTAATTGAAATCAAAACTAAAATAATTCAGCCATCTTGGAAGCCCTCACGACTGTGACCTTGGTATGAATGTAATTCAAATCACAAGTCGGCTTGAAATCCCTCATGGATGCGACCCTGGTTTGAATGTAATTGAAATTGTAGCTAAACTATTTAACTAATTCAACTGTCCAACTAACTAATCCTTTCCAAGATAATCCTTGTCATTACTCCGAACAACGATTATAATCATTTCCTTAAGCACAAAACTAAATACAATCAATGGCATGAATGAATAAATAAATATAATCCCTCCTAAATAATTAACAATATAAATGAATTGAATCACATGACAGACAATTGACAAGTTGCATAGTTAAATTACACGCCAGAAAATTAAGGAAAACTATCTAAGCTACACAACACTCTGTTCTATTGGAGTGGGCCTTGCCTCCATAGAATAGAGTGATGATATTAATCTATATCAACACACACGACATTACAATTAATTAAATAAATCAACACTTATAGAACTACAATTAATTAAATGAGTCAATCAAGAACATAATAAATTAAAAAAAATGAATTAATCATAAATTAGAAATGATAAATTGAAAAACTTGTTCCATTACAAATCAGACTTGTGCTCTAAGATTCCTCCTCCCTCTTGCAGAGGTGAATGGCTCTTTTTATACATGAAATTCATACAAAGGAATATTTACAACAACAAAATCCTTGAATGGGAAATTACCCAACTATTTCTTGTTTAAGAAATAATTGGTTGTGGTCTCTTAGCTTGCTGATAGAAGGATGAATGTGGATCTGTGGCCAAATCTATCTCTCGAAGTGATTGCTCCATTTGGAAAGTTTAGAAAGCGACTGCAATAGTAAATTTGGGAACATTTCCTTCAAAGAACCGCCCATACCGTCCACCTCATGCATTTTCTAGGGAAATTGTTGGAGAATCACTTAATTGGGCATGTTCTGAACACAACCCAAGTTGTGGAATTTTTTAATTGGTCCCCATTGCTCCAAAATATTCATATGAAAATCACTTTCTTATTTGGAATCCTTTAATTTTGGGTGTAGCATTAATCATGAGCTGTAGCTTCCCAATTGCATTTGGAATAATATATTTCATCATTTATTACCTTCCCCAAATATCTTGGCCCCACAATGTTCATATTTTTTTTCTTTGACAGAGTTGCAAAACATATGGTCCTTCGATTGGTATTGCGAAAATAGGCATTCGATGACAGATTTGCACTAGAGGTGTTGTAGAAACATGTGCCAAAGGTGTTGCAGTAGTTGTGGAAGAACTTGTAGTCTTCATTACACTAAGTCTCACGTGCCTCTTCACTATAAATATCAGGTATCCCATTCATACATTTTCGGTTATAGGAGCAACAACAATGATAACTAGTTCTACAACAATCAACAAACTAAACAATTTTTCAAAGATAAATGAAAATATGATCTTTCTCTAATGTTTAATAACAAATTCATGTAAAGTACTAAATAAATGTAATGGAAACACATTAATTCTAAATCATGTACAATGATGGATTGATACAAGGTCTAGGTAAGAGGAAAGGGATTAAAGGTAAGAAAAATATGGTATAAAAATGCCATTTATGGAGCCCATCAATAAGGTTCCCACATTATTTTTCAAATAGTTCCAGTCGATTAGTCAACTAAAAAGTAAGACAACATAGTTCCATTCGATTGTCAACCAGACATCAATCATATCAACAAAGTAGTATATATCCATAAATAAAATAGTCTTTGTCAAAGAAGGATCTCAAAGGAATTTAAAAATAATCAAATATGTGCTTGCGTGACACACAACATTTCTTAGCCGTCATCTCTGTCGACATCGTTTGTATCTGACAATTGAAAATTCTATATAACTATGTAATAGTCTATTACAATGATTCAACATAGCCTATACATACCCAACACTCCATCATCAAAATCAATTCAATCAGTCTTAACAACAAGTCCTAGTCGATCAACAACTAGACATCTCAAGTTGGGTTTACTTCATCAAAACAATAATAAAATCATTATCATCAATAAAATCCTCACTAATATACTACCAAGGGAGAAATACATATGTCCATAAGACCTAAATTAAGTTATAAACAAAGAACACAACTATAAAAAACCAATAGTGACAACATCTCCAATTGAAACTCAATTGACTAATACCTCTAGTTTAACCTCAGTTGACTACTCCCGTAAATCAATAACAAGAATGAAGATAAGTGTCGTAATATATAACATATGATATACATATGTAAGAAATACTCAAACACCTATGCAAATTCTTCAATGACCATTCATTAGTCCAACCAAAAAAAACCCTGGTTGTTGGCACTAGTCCAAAATTTGATCTTTCATGCCTTGTTTTCAAAGACTTGAAAGAATAATTGTCACTATTCCAAGAATTTAAATCCTTGGACCAATTCCTTTGATATTTCTAGTGAGGATTTCTATATGGAAATGAATGTTGTTTTGACTAAATAAAAGGTTCAATCTTATGTTCCTACTCAACTAAAGGTCCGGGATAACCTTGCACATCAATAACAATGTCATCTACAACAACAATTTCAAATTCTAGAATATTATGATCAACCAAGTCTTTAGTTGTCTTTGAAAAATCATTAGTAGTTGGTTTCCTTTCCTACAACTTAGTTAGATGACTTTCACCTGCAACAAACAACACCTTCTAGTCTTCGTAAAGACTCTCCTTTTTGTTAGTGAATTCTAATCATATTTAAGAGTCATTGCTCTAGGAAATCTTATCTTACGAATAATGGAAACAATAATACATTATCCACTCGTCCCAAGTCCACATTTGGTTAGCCCATTTTACTTAATAGTGGGGGTCCAACACTTGTAGTATGTTTTCCAAAAATAGGAGAAAACACAATTTTAGTAGCCAAAATGGTACGAGAAGGTGCCAAAACATCAATATCAACCTTTTGACAATCAACAAGGCTACAAGCAAGAGCATCAAATGTATAAGAAGTAATCAAAGAGATTGTAATGTCAACATCATCACACTTCTTTATAGTAGTCTGCAATCAACTTACTTCTAGTCCAAGACCCATTGTGCAATCTTACAATCCCTTGTTGGTATAAGCCTTTTAGTCATTTGCAGAAACAAGAGATCATAGTATTTCTTCAGATCCTGGTATTCATCAATTAACCAAACATTTCTCTTGAAGAGTGGTAGCTTCTTCATGATGTTCATCAACAAAGGCTTGCAAATAGACAACCTTGTTCTCCAGTAGGGTGTTGTATGTCTCTAGCCTATTGGTCTTCTCCTTAAAATGAGTAATATATGTATGAGAGATGCTTTTAAGACCCTCGAAATCATCAAATAAATTTGTTTTATTGCAAAATTCATCAATGAGGTTTAGAAAGACATGTTTCAACTTTATTTCCAATACATTAATCTTTCTAAAATTTTCATTATATCTATGCAAGATGGTGGTTTGTAAGAGGGAATATTCATCCTCCAAATGGGTATGGAATATATCTAGCTTATATTTCAATCTTCCATTCTCTGTTCATAATAGGAAATAGTAGTTTGTAAGGAAACAACTTCTTCTCAAAGTTGATCATGAGTTTCTTGCAAAGAAATAATTTTCTTTTCAAGAATTTCCTAAAGTTTTCATAGAATTGATTCTTCATCTTCATCAAAAGTACCCATCTTCAAATAGGCTTCAAAATGTGAACATAGTTAAGGAAAGTCAATTGTTTCAATTTGTTGGTTGATTCTCAACTTAGTTAAAAAGGATCTCTTCAATGTTCAATTGATATAGTTAGAAAACATTAGTACTCCAACAAATTCCATATATCCAAGGAGATTCTATCCTCTAATAGTGATATATTTTTTACCAATCTTCCTTCTCTAATCAATTGAGCAATGTAGATAGTAGCAACAATAGAATCTACTTCCAATGCTTAATGAGCTAAAAAACCATATATAAGAACAATATATCCTTCCAAAGTGATAATGTGACCAAGAAGAAATAAAAATATGGTTCATTCTTCTATAATATGGGTATTCCCTAATCTAACCTTAATGTGCTTTGAACAACATCTAGAGAAACAACAATAAAATGATGCAACAATATCTTCGAGCCAAAACTAGTGCAACCTTGGTCTCTTTCTTACAAACCAAATAAGTCTACCAACCTATCTATGGTATGCAATAAATAAAGTGCCTCAAAACACAATATAATCGAGCTAAACCTAAATGTGAGAACCGACCCATTGCTATGTCTAGTAGATTCGTTGTGTTACACTTAGTTGATTATTTGAATGATGGGAAAATCACTTCATTGGACACACACTCACACAAGGCTATGCTTCAATAGGTCAATCAATGCTTAAGTTGAAAAACTTAGCCACCATTTATTTTATTGCACATTTGAGATCAAGGAGATGCAAACGATTCAGTCTTCCATTAACCAAATAAGCCACACAACTCCACGTTCTGATGCAACAACATACAACATAAAATAATAGACGTGAAAACATAGATTCCAAGAGAAGTGGTGGTGTCAATAGACACTATGATCACTTAAGAACAATGACCATAGCTCCAGGAGTAAATGATGCTATGATATGTGATGCAGGAGCATCTCTCCACGTCAGCCAGCCACGCCAGCGAATTCAAATCGTGCGCTGAAGAGAGGCGCAACCTCATTTAAAATCTGAATTCAATGTAATTAAATGTTGTAGGCTGGTGAGCCATAGAAGCTGTGCCTTTGTGCAGGCGCAAGTAGATCAGCTTTAATGCTAGATCGGCTGAGATATAGATCCAGATGCTAGACTAGATAGCCATTTATTGTAATTGAATAGATTAGGTAGACCTGGAGGGAAGTGCTCGATGAGCCCCTCAGGCAAAAGTGATTTTCAGATATCATTTTGAGTTAGATGAGAGAGAGGAGGAGTCTGAGAAGAGCCAGAGAGAGCTCGAGAACACATTGTAATTACAGGCATTTGCCATTTAATATAAACAGAGCATTTTTTCCTGCATGAATTCTGTGTTATGTGAATGTCTGTGTGTGTTCTTTATCTATGCTATAGATGTATGTTAGGCATTTGCAGGAGTGTGTTTGATTTCCAAAGTTGAAGGTCTTTGAGGCTTCACACCAGGAGGGTGTGACAGAACACTGCAGGTTATGAGAGCCATGCACAGAGGATGCACTTCTGAACTCTGCGGAGTCAGACAAAGACGTGTTGCGGCACATAAGCTGGAGTCAACAACTTAGAGGAAGACCTCAAGGTTGCTGAATACCTTGGAGGCAAGGCTGTGTGAGAAGAGACACAGTTGCAGAAAGAATTCTGCTGTGGATTCTATAAAGGCTCTGCCAAGTGGGCATTGAGCACAGGCATAAGGTGCAGTTGGAGGAACTCTGTTGTGAGTTCAGACACAAGCCAGAATCATTGAGGATTTTGTGAAGCTCTGCCAGGTGTGGCATTGAGTAGGTGAAAAGAGTGCACAGAGGAAAAATTCTATTGTGAGTTTAGAAGAGACAGAATCACTGAGGATTCTGAGAGCTCTGCCAGGTGGACATTGAGCATTGTGCAGATAGGCACAGGGAAGAGAAGAGAACTCTTTTGCGTTCTAGAATTAAGGGAAGAATCCACTGAAGGATCTTCATAGGGTTGCTGAACACCCTAATAGACTCAGCAGGAGGTTGCTTGAGTAGGAGACAACCAAGAGGGTGTCAATTTCTCCATCTATGGGAGAAAGGAACAAGAACCGAGTTTCTCAGGAGGTCGAAGCTACAGGAAGAGCTCAGGAGAGATATCACGGTGTATGTGGGAAGACTCTATAGGAGGTAGAGGTCAAATATTCAAATATTTGAGGGAGATCTTAGAAGGAACAACACTTTTACACGCGTTGGCGAAGCTCAGGGTCGAGGAGTTCGAAGAGGAAAAGGAGAAAAAAGGCCGAGGCCTTTTGAATATTTGGAACTTATTCCAAGTTTGGGAGGAAAGTGCGCAGAAGCTCAGGAGGAGAAAAATCAGCTGTCGGATCAGCTGGAGAAGAAACTTGAACCATTGAAAACTTCACGTCCAGAGAGCACCAGAGGGAGCGTACAGGAAGAAACGATCTGCACCGTCAGATCTGGGAGAAAAATCTCGTCAGCCGTCAGATTTGGTGAGAAGCGAGGAGGTTACAATTGGGTTTCCAAGGTGTAAGCCCAGGAGATTGTGGGCCATTGGATGTTTAGAAAGAATCCCATCAGCCATTGGAGCGGGAAAAGATGATTAGAGTTTAGCCTCTAGAGTAGGCACGCATGAGAAACGATATGAGTCGTCATATCTGGAGCAGATACCCGTCAGTCGTCAGATTGGACAGGAGATGCATGAGGTTTACCTTTTTGGACAGGAGGAAAAATCTCGATAAGAGGGCGTAGCCATCGAGATAACAGTCATTGGGAAATCGGGATTCTCGAGGACAAGAAAATCGAGACACTTCAAGTCTCGAAATGATGGGAAGATCTTGACCTTCCGTTAGTGGAGACACGTGGCAGAGGTCAAGCAAGAGTCAGGATATTTAGCATTGGGAAATCAGAGTTCCTGAGGTCGAAGGAATTGGGACATCACAAGTCTCAAAAATCCCATAGAGATCAGAACCATCCATCTTGAAGAGGACGCATGGTAGCAATCGACGCCATTAGGGAAAGGCCCGACATGAAGTCATTGATCAGTGTTTGGGTCATCAGGATATCGAGGATCTTGGTGACAAAGTGTTTATGCATTTTGGAACCACGAAACCCAGATAAGCGGGAGCCAGCTGTCAGCAGATTAGAGAAGGAGGAAAGCTCCATTGTGTGGGGGCCAACTGTCAGCCAGTCGGGATTCGTAGAATCGGGAAACGCGGGGACAAGAAGTCCATACATTGTGAAACTTCGAACCCCAAAACCCTGACGAGTGGTTTGACTATGGTCACGGGGTAGTGGTCGTGTGGACCATGAGCTTAGCTTGGAGGGCTAACACGTGAAGGGTGTGTCGGGAATCAGAGGATCGCGGATCCAAAGGGCAATTGCATTGTGGCATTAGAAAGCCCAAAATCCTGACGAAAGGAAAGGTATAAGGCCGCAGTCTTATGGAGAACTAGTCACATGGACTAGAGAGTCTAGCCAGGAGGGGTTAAGGCTGGAAGAGAGCTCATCGGTGATCGGGGAATCGAGAGGATAGTGACTCTCGACATCAAGAAGGAAAAAACCCCAAACCCCGAAATTGATTCGGGGACAACCACGGTAAAGTGCAGAAGGCCGTGTGGAGGAAAGAAAGGACTTGTGGATCGGGTTTCAACCGAGATTCCAGTGGGGAATCAAAAGAGCTTCTTTGGCTCATATAGTTGATTGAGCGATCCTGTGAGTGGGTGTCGAAGGGTGCTCGCGCCTGCGTCAAGTGGTATCAGAGCTTGAATCTTGCTTGTATATTTCAGGTAGGAAGAGGCAGGAAGAGGTAAAGAGCACTCTGATACATGTCAAGTGGTATCAGAGCAGGAAATTCATCTGTATATTTCAGGTGAAAGAAGACAAAGCACTGGAGGCTCTGTAAGGTGATTTTTTGCAGGTAGGCAACAATCAGGTAGACAGTTAGGGAGACTATAGGATGAAGCTGGAAACACTCGGGATGCAGAGTGACAGCAGGTTTGCTAGGAAAGCATGCAAAGACAACACCATGGTTACTGAAGACCATAGGCATGCTGGGAGGAAGAAAAGCAAGGCAGAAAAACTTGCAGAAATGGATAAAGAGCTCTATGAATTAAAGGAAGACATAGAGAAGCTCGAACTATGAATGCGGTAGGATAGGAGGTCGAGATGGATGCGTGAATTGCCCATGAAGAAAGCAAAAGAGAAATGGCCAGTCAAGCAGTTGATGGCTAAAGCACAGCAGAGGATGTTGAGGAGGTGGCTGAGGTATGCTGAAAACCTCAAGACCACAGAAGAGATGGTTCAGATATGTGAACCAGAGATTGGGGAAGTTCTTGGTGAGGAGAATGAATGGGGATAATTTGAATATCTCAAGAATTGCCAGGAGGGCAGAGAAGAAATTCCAAATTTCCAGGTGGGCAATGGGTTGAGATCGCTGAGGGGTCTCACAGACTGTCAGGAGGAAAGCTAGGGAATTTCACATTGCCAGCTAGGCAATGATATGAGGTCGCTACAGGATCTCGAAGACTAGCAGGAGGGCAACGGAAGCATCTCAGATTGCTAGGTGGGCAGAGATGAAAGCTCGAGACTGTCTGAAAGTCTCATGGACTTGGAGGTGAGTTCAATTCAGCAAGGGTTGCTGATGAAGATGGGATTAGTTGATCTCATGGTCTTCCAGGAGGGTAGAATAAGCATCCCATATTTCCAGGTGGGTAGGGATGAGCAGGTGAATTTTGATCAACCTGAGGAGCTGATAGAACAGATGAGACTGTCTGAGAGTCTCATAAATTCAGAGATGAGTTTGGATCAGCATGTGAAGCTGATAGAAGAGAAGGATATAAGGGATCTTCTGATGATTGGGGGAATTGGAGTATTCCTACCATTTGTCCAGGAGGAGGAAGAAGTCAGTTTTGCAGATGATGCAGCAGCAACAGAAGAATAGTCAGTCGTGACTGTCAGAAAAGAAGAGGAATTGGAGAAGACTTTGGAAGCTGCCCAAGTAGATGAAGAAGATGAGCATTTTGAGGAATGGCTCCTTAATCTCAGCCAAGAAGCTGAGAGAGCTGTAGCATTGGAGCTGACAACAAAATAAGTAGAAGAGGATGATGAGGATTCTGAGGAATGGCTCAATATTTTCAGCCAGGAGACTAAAAGGACTACAACATGGGAGGTTGCAGAAGCAGAGGAAGAAGAGGTAGACAAATTTTGTTTTGCTGATATGTGGGAACATATAAAATCCCTGGAGAGAAGGGTGAAAGTGTAGAGTGTGCACATCCAATAGGTGAAGTTGGAAACTGATGAAGGAGGCATGGGAGATCATGGTGATCTTCCCATGTGCCGAAAATTTTTGTAGCTGAGGATACTGCATGAACAAACCCAGCCATTGGAGTAGCTGGATGAAGTGATCGAAGAGATCATAGAACTGATGATCCGATCAATAGAGATTTCCAGCAAGGAGAGGCTGAGCAGAAGAGAAGCAGCATCAACAACAACAGTAGCAACGCAAAAGTAGCAGCAACAATATGGAGTAGATGAACAACTCCAAAGGATGATTTGGGATCCAGGAGGATTCCAACCGCTTAGAGGGGAAGCGCATGAGAAAGAGATCATGGTTTTGTAGCTGAGAAGTTTGATGCAGGAGCATCTCTCCACATCATCCAACCACACCAAAAAATTCAAATCGCACGCTGAAGAGAGGCGCAACCTCATTTAAAATCTGAATTCAATGTAATTAAATGTTGTAGATTGGTGAACCATAGAAGCCATGCCTTTCTACAGGCGCAGGTAGATTGGATTTAATGCTAGATTGACTGAGATCTAGATCAAGATGCTGGACTAGACAACCATTTATTGTAATTGAATAGAGTAGGTAGACCTGGAGGGAAGCGCTCGATGAGCCCCTCAGGCAAAAGAGATTTTCAGATCTCATTTTGAGTTAGATGAGAGAGAGGAGGAGTCTGAGAAGAGACAGAGAGAGCTCAAGAACACATTGTAATTACAAGCATTTTCCATTTAATATAAACAGAGCAGTTTTTTCTGCATGAATTCTGTGTTATGTGAATGTCTATGTGTGTTCTTTATCTATGCTGTAGATGTATGTTAAGCATTTGCAGGAGTGTGTTTGATTTCCAAAGTTGAAGTTCTTTGAGGCTTCACACCAGGAGGGTGTGACAGAACACTGCGGGTTCTAAGAGCCATGCACAGAGGATGCACTTCTGAACTCTGCGGAGTCAGACAAAGATGTGTTGTGGCATAGAAGCTGGAGTCAACAACTCAGAGGAAGACCTCAAGGTTTCTGAATACCTTGGAGGCAAGGCTGTGTGAGAGGAGACACAGTTGCAGATAGAATTCTACTGTGGATTCTGTAAAGGCTCTGCCAAGTGGGCATTGAGCACAGGCATAAGGTACAGTTGGAGGAACTCTGTTGTGAGTTCAGACACAAGACAAAATCATTGAGGATTCTGTGAAGCTCTTCCAGGTGGGCATTGAGCAGGTGCAAAGAGTGCACAGAGGAAAAACTTTGTTGTGAGTTCAGAAGAGACAGAATCACTGAGGATTCTGAGAGCTCTTCCAGGTGGGCATTGAGCATTGTGTAGATAGGCACAGGGAAGAGAAGAGAACTCTTTTGAGTTCTGGAATTCAGGGAAGAATCCATTGAAGGATCTTCATAGGGTTGCTGAACATCCTAATAGACTCAACAGGAGGTTGCTTGAGTAGGAGACAACCAAGAGGGCATCAATTTCTCCATCTATGGGAGAAAGGAACAAGAACCGAGTTTCTCAGGAGGTCAAATCTATAGGAAGAGCTCAGGAGAGATAACACAGTGTATGCACGAAGACTCTATAGGAGGTAGAGGTCAAATCTTCAAAGATTTGAAGGAGAGCTCAGGAGGAATAACAATTTTACACGCGTTGGCGAAGCTCAGGGTCGAGGAGTTCGCAGAGGAAAAGGAGAACAAAGGCCGAGGCCTTTTGAATCTTTGGAAATTCTTCCAAGTCTGGGAAGAAAGCGTGCAGAAGCTTAGGAGGAGCAACAACAGCCATCGGATCAGCTGGAGAAGAAACCTGGACCATTGAAAACTTCATGTCTAGACAGCACCAGAGGGAGCACATGGGAAGAAACGATCTACACTGTTAGATCTGGGAGAAAAATCTCGTCAGCCGTTAGATTTGGTGAGAAGTGAGGAGGTTACGACTGGGTTTCCAAGGTGAAAGCCCAGGGGATTGTGGACCATTGTATGTTCACACAAAATCCCGTCAGCTGTTGGAGCGGGAGGAGATGATCAGAGTTTAGCCTTTAGAGTAGGCGTGCAGGAGAAAGGATCTGAGATGTCAGATCTAGAGCAGATACCCATCAGTCATCAGATTGGACAGGAGCTGCATGAGGTTTACCTTCATGGATAGGAGGAGAAATCCCGATAAGAGGGCGTAGCCATCGGGATAACAGTCATCGGGAAATTAGGATTCTCGAGGACAAGAAAATCGAGACACTTCAAGTCTCGAAACGTCGAGAAGATATGGATCGTTCGTTAGTGGAGACACGTGGCGGAGGTTGAGCAAGAGTTAGGATATTCGGCATCGGGAAATCAGAGTTCCTAAGGTCAAAGGAATTGGGACATCACAAGTCTCGAAAATCCCAGAGAGATCAGAACCATCCATCTTGAGGAGGATGTGTGGCAGCAATAGGCGCCATTAGGGAAAGGCCCGACAGGAAGTCATTGATCAGTGGTTGGGTCATCGAGATATCAGGGATCCTGGTGACAAAGTGTTTTTGCATTTTGGAATCGCGAAACCCCGATAAGTGGGAGCCAGCTGTCACTAGATTAGAGAAGGAGGAAAGCTCCATTGTGTGGGGGCCAGCTGTTAGCCAGTCGGGATTCAGAAAATCGGGAAATGTGGGGACAAGAAGTCCATACATTGTGAAACTCCGAACCACGAAACCCCAACGAGAGGTTTGACTACGGTCACGGGGTAGTGGTCGTGTGGACCACGAGCTTTTCTTGGAGGGCTAACACGTGAAGGGTGTGTCAGGAATCAGAGGATCGTGGATCCAAAGGGAAATTGCATTGTGGCATTAGAAATCCTGAAATCCCGATGAAAGGAAAGGTATAAGGCTGCGGTCTTATGGAGAACTAGTCACATGGACTATAGAGTCTAGCCAGGAGGGGCTAAGGCCGAAAGAGAGCTCATCGGTGATTGGGGAATCGAGAGGACAGTGACTCTCGATATCAAGAAGGACAAAACCCCAAACCCTGAAATTGAGTCGGGGACAGCCATGATAAAGTGCAGAAGGCCATGTGGAGGAAAGAAAGGACCTGTGGATCGGGTTTCAACCAAGATTCCAGCAGGGAATCAGAAGAGCCTCTTCAGCTCGTATAGTTGATTGAGCAATCCTATGAGCGGGTGTGGGAGGGTGCTCGCGCCTACGTCAATATGTAAGATAGACTGATCTAAGAGATCATCTATATATAGGTTTGGGTGGGTGATCGAACCCTCAATGTATGAGATCACACACCCCATTTGTCCGTCACAAGTGTATTTGAAATGATGAACCAGACATGGTCAACTACATGCACCCAATTGGTGGTTAGTTGGGTCCATTCCTTGGTTGACTCCCTTAATGGCCAACTCCCTCTTCATGGTCGTCTACACATTTTGACAAGGTGAGGTTACACCAAGAAGAGTTAATTTCAACACATAGGTGCATGGACGTATA
>SNQJ01S0164180.1:0-11922 GCA_010110895.2 Picea sitchensis | reverse complement strand
TAGTAATTTATCCATTAACTTTATTATTTAGATAATTTATTTTGTATTCACTTTGAATTATAGTACACTCATCACTTCACTTTATTATTTACCTTCTAAAAATATCTTAAACCACTTTGACTATTTGACCTTTTGGGGCTTCAAGCCAACATATGAGAGTCCTCCAACTTCGTAAGGCCATAACTCTCAAACCATGAGGAGTTATGTGACGTTCCACATACCACCAGAAAGGAAATGATATGTACTATCCATATAGAATAGTTTTACCTACAAATATATCAAAACGCATACCATTATACATCAAACAAACTTGGTTCCATTACCCAAACCTGGCTTCTCCAACTTCTCATGGCCATAACTCTCTAACGGTGAGGAGTTATGTGACGTTCCACATACCACTGGAAATGGAATGACATGTACTATTGATATAGAATAGTATTACCTTAAAATGTATTAAAACTCATACCATTATACATGAAACAACCTTGGGTCCATTAGCCAAACCTTTGTGCTACCAGAATTCGCTACCAGACTTTCTCCAAGGGTTGACATCGATCACTAAGGGTTGAGATCAATTTACAATATCACTCTCCAATGGTTAACATTAATTAAAACCAACAAACCATACCAATTTTCCATCAACCTAAGCCAACTGTCTGACAATACCCCCCTTTGGCATTGATGGCGATACCAACATTGATGGAAACACTTAGTCATGATAATATTCATGCTTATACTCCTCATCAATGTTTCTATCTCTCCCCCTTTGACATCAATGGAAAAGGGTATCTCCCTTTGGGGCTTCTCCCCCTGTGACCACCACTTCCCTTGAAACCATGCCTCTGTGCTCTTTCTCCAAGCATTTACCTTTGCATCTGATAAATCTCTTCCCCTTTTTCATCAATGGCAAAGATATCATTCCATTTGGGGTTGCTCCCTCTAACTGACTCATCTAATTTCCCAACTTGAACTATCCTCTTTATGTTTCTTCCTCGTGTACATCTAAGACATATAAGATAAACAGTAAAAAAGAATTCATTTTGGAGTAGAAATAACTCCGCGTCTCTGGCGAAGATACTAAAAGGCTTCCCGTGGAAGCGGTTTTTTAAAGATGTCTGCCATTTGTTCTTTTGTGACCACATATTCAACTCTGATGTTCTTTTCTACAACTTGTTCCCGTAGAAAGTGATACTTGATTGGAATGTGCTTCGTCTTGGAGTGCATCACCGGGTTCTTTGAGATACTGATGGCACTTGTATTATCATAATAGATTGGAATGAGCTCATCATACTCAACTTGCATATCTGTTAGAGTTTCTTTCATCCATAGAAACTTTGTACAACATGTTGCTACTATAATATACTCTACCTCAGTTGTAGATAAAGATATTGATGATTGTTTCTTTCTTAGCCATGATACTAAACACTCAGCCAAGAAGAACACTAGTCCACTGGTGCTTCATCGGTCATCATTGAAACTTGCCCAATATGCATTTGTGTAGGAAATAGGTGATAAATCCTTTCCTTTTGGATACCATAATACAAACTCTTATGTTCCTTTGAGATATATCAAAATCCTCTTCATTGTTAATACATGTGATTCCTTTGGTGCTACTTGAAATCGTGCCACCTGTCCAGCTGCTTGCATTATATCTAGTCTGGATGCTGTCACATATAGTAGGCTACCAATCATTGACCTGTATTGCCTATGATCTATAGACTTTGAATCATCATATTTTCTCAACTTACAACTGGTTTGCATGGGAGTGATAACTGGTTTTCAATCTTCCATTCCGAACCTCTTTAGCATTTCTATGATATACTTGTTTGAGAAATAAAAATTCCTTGGTTGCTTTAACGTATATGAATACCCAAAAAGAAGGATAGTTCTCCAAGTAATGGCATTTCAAATTCATTCTGCATGTCCTTTGCAAATTTCTGTCTTAACCTGTCATTAGTACTTCCAAAAACTATATCATCAACATAAATTTCAATTAATAAAATACTAACATGAGTTACCTTGATGTAGAGGTTGTTGTCTGTTCTTCCTTTCCATAGTTCGTAGGGAGTTTTTTCATTGTTGTTTCTGAGAAATACTCTATTTTGAATGTGAACTATTGTATGCACTGCATGTGTCCAAAAAATATCTATCAATTTGGAATCCATTAGCATTGTTCGAGCCATTTCTTGTGTAATTATCATCCATTATGATAATGTTCCTTTGTGTCTGAACCACACTTTGAACCAATCTATGAATCCATTCTCTTGTTCATACCGTCCAAGAATATATTTGTGCAACTGTCCATAATGATGTCCCATTTATCACTATACTATCATGAAGTCTTGATTAATCCATCAAATTGTACTTCTGCTAACTGAATTCTCTGGATCTGTCTTCTCAACCTCTGCAAGCTGCTCGAAGGATGGTTCTTTGGTCTGTCATAGCTATCGCATAGACCCCCCTGTCTAATATTCATATTACCTGGGAGTCTCTAATCTATATGGATTAGAACAATTCATGCTCTGATGTGTATTCATCATCATCTTCATTGGTAGATTCATCATCTCTCTGATCTTTGACTTCCTTCTTTCTGTCTGTGGATTCATCTTTCACTACAATGTCTGAAAGTATAATCTCTTGAACATGTTCCTTATTTACCTGTCCTTCTTTTCTTTCAATTATTTTCCAAACCTTTCTATATCTGACATCTTTCTTTTTCTCCGTAGAATTTTCTTCATCTTGTTTTATTGCCAATCTTGCGATCTCTGGGACCTAGTCTTTGTTCACCTGTTATTCGTGTTTTCTTATCCATACTTTCTTATATCTGATATCAGTGTTATCTTTCATGGAAGTATCGATCATGCTTCTACAATCACTAGCTATGTGTCCATAGTTATGAAATTTGTAACATTCAATGTTACGTGGGGCCACATATGCACTTCTTGCTTGAACATTGCTTTTATAACCCCTACAATCTGCAACCTTATGTCCAAAATTAGTACAATAAAAACAATGACCATAAAAGAAATTTTCATACCTGGGAGTGAATGATCGTCTTTGTGGTGTATTCCTTCTGAATTTATTCCTTGACTGATCATGATCATAATTTAAGCTTCTTTGTGGCTTGCACATGAATGGCCTTCTTGAAGATGTATCTTCAATAGTTTTCTTATATTATGGTTGACCATGATTCCTTCCTTTGAGTACTTTTGCATAAATGTTTCTATTTTCTTCATTCTTCTTTTCTAGCAACCTTGAGTGCTTCTCTTCATTCTCTATAACTGATGTGGATGTTTATGTCTCTTCAACATTCTTGTTGAGCTTGACGACTTTGACTCTTAGTGTGAAAAATTCTTCTTCAAGCTTCTCAACCTCTTCTTATTTCTTCATTATCTGAGACTTCATGGCCTCTTATGTTCTCTTTGCTTCTTCAAGTTGGATTTTCAATGTAATTATTTCTTCTTTGACTCTTCTCTCTTCTTGACCAAACTCTTCCTCAAGTTGGTTTAAGTCATTGGTTCTTTTCTTGAGATGATCTGCCAATATCTTTTCTCTCTTTTCTTCTTCTTCCTTTTGTGTTGTTATGTTGGATTCTAAACATTGCTTTTGATATTCTAGTGTTTCTTCAATTCTTCTGGCCTCTTCTAGCTGAGTTCTTAAATTCTTGATGACCTACTGAGCTTTTTCAAAACCTTGAAAACTTTCCTTTTGCTTCATCAATTCTTTCTTATATGACTTGTTCTCTTCTATTTCTTTCTTTAGATATTCAATTGCACCGATCAATTGTTATCTGTAATAAAATTCTGCTTCTTCATACTCTTCCTCTTCTGAATCTGTCTGACATGATGAGCATCTTTCTTTCTGTTCTGTACCTGCATCTTCTTTGGCATTTTCTGATTTTGTGATGGGTGAAGAATATACATTATGTAACTTATCTCAAAGTTCTTTGGCCGATGAACATTTACCAACCTTTTCTCTTACCGAATTAGGTAATCCTTCCCAGATGAAATCCATTGCTATTTTGTTATTCTTCTTCAATTCCTTCTTGGCTATAGTCTTTGCCCTTTTTGAACTATCATATCCTATAACAAATGATAACCAAATATAATGTCCCTGTTCCTGTAAAAATAATTTCGTCCTTATGCTCCACATATCATACTTAAAACTATTCTAACCAATAAACATTGGTACCCCATTCTCAGAATAATCCATGATCTCCTTCCAGTGGTTAAACTGTTTCCTAAAGGAACCTCGCTCTGATACCAATTGTTGGATTAGTGAGAGGGGGGGTGAATCAATAATAGAGAAATTTAATCATTTTTCACCATAAAATTCAAGTGTTATATCAATGTAGCATTATCATCCAATAATTGCAGTGTAAACAAAAAATGAACAAATGAATAATCATAAACATACATAGTACTCCAATGTTTTTACGTGGAAACCCAAAGAGGGAGAAAACCACATAATGATTTTTCTTATATGTCTTAAAGAATTACATTCATTGGAAGCACCAACTTCCTTTGTCTTCCAGCTGCAACTGGAAGGGGGATCCAACCCCCTAGTTTCTGAGGCTTCAGCCCGAGGGAAGCTCTAACTCCCCAATTCTCTTGCTACAACTAGAAGGATGCTACAACCCCTTATTTTCTCAAGCTACAACTGAAAGGTGGCTACAACCACATGTCCTTTCCCCATCCAACCGCCCTGACGTATAAGTAGAATGATGGAACCACTGTCACACTATCATTGTGATATATACTATCGTAAAATTGTACCAATCAACCTACACCAAACAAATTGTACCAATAACCTGAACCATTCATCAACCATGCATCAACTTGTATGTCAAATTGTAATCAACCTGTACCATAAACAAGTGCATCAACCATGCACCAACCTGTAATCAACCTGTACAAATAAGCTGTCACAACCGCCTGTCCAAACAACCTATCACAACAACCTGTCTCATCAATATTATCAACCAAATCATATCTACTCACAAAGAACAATCACCAAGAGAACTCTCAAAGATGTGCATCAACCTGGCATAACACAAAAACTCATAATCATGACAAAGATTAATATGTGCTTCTAATAATATACCAATACAAGTATGCTACATCATCCATAAACCATGTCTCAACAGTACTACTAACAAGTGCCTCCAACCATGTACAAAGTATGTACCAATCATGTATCAACTACTCATAAACTATGACTCATCAAGATGTACCAACATCATCAACTATACACCTCATGTATGTGCCAACTCATCAACTACTTGTCTCAACCATGTACCCAACATGTACCTCAACCAAAATCCCTCATCAATTTCATCATCCAACTCTGATTTGTAACTCTATAATAGATCTGGTGTATATGATCATATACCCACAAACCTTCCTTAACTTTAACAACAAGAGTCTAGCATTTTCATCAAACTTTTCTTTAGTCTCACATGACTAGTTTTGTATTAGTCAACAACCCTAACTTGAAATAATCATAACTATGTACTTGTAATGAATAAAAATCTGAAAATAGTACACAATGTTATTCAATGTGTTTTATGCAATTCCTCTAGGTTTCACTACTTGGAACCTCTCAGAAAAGGTGTTATAGAAAAAATGGCATACCTTGTTGAATTATGGATTATTCTAGAGAGAGAACTTGTAGAGCATGCCCCACATGGAATATTTGTTGTATAGATCTGAAAATGTTACACAAAATACTACAGACTGTACTCTAACCAACACATTTTGTTTTACTTAATTTGGATCTGTTATGAATAAGTTATGACGTTTTTACTCGAAACACATGTTTTAGGCTAGTTTCAGGACTAGACACAAACCCTATTTTCCACGAAGTGTAAATCCAAAACTAAGACGACCCACAATCTGAAATTTGTACCACAACTACTTGGATATTTTTTCTCAATGGCCTATCAATTTCACGGTCTGTGTCATTCTAGAAAAAAAGTTATTGTGAAAATGGGGATATGAATTGTAAATAACATATGTTGGAGTTACTTCACACACACACCTATGATTTCTTTTTCCTAAATTTATTCCTTGTTTATTATTCATAATTAATCATTATCCAGTCTCCTATATTTTAGGGGAGAATATTCCACCTGGAGAATATTCTCTTTCAGTTGACACTTCAGTTTGACTAGTTGAGTTGAGTTTAGATGTTTCGTTGGGATCATCACCATGATAATTAGACCTTGCCTTGGTATCATCACAAAATTGGTGCATTAGCCTTGATTCCCTGAGTTAACTCCTCACTACTCTGTGTTCAGTTAGTTAACTGAAGACTAGTTGACTAGTTAACTCAACTAGGTGGTAGTTCACTCCCGTAACTGCCTGAGAGACTAGAATAGGTGGCAGTTCACTCCCGTAACTGTTGGTGTGTGTCCAGATCACTCTAGACCACCACTATGGTGAATTGGTTCACCTCATGTGTGTCCAGATCACCTAGACCACCACTATGGTGAATTGGTTCAACTCAAGTCACGAACTCATTGATATATACAGAGTATATCATGTGTAAATGATTCATTATTTACAATGGTTAATGAGAATTCTTCCATTCTTTCTCTCCTTCTTCTTCCTTCTCCAATTCTCTCTGCAAATGTGTGTATTATTGTTTAGCTAGATCTATTCTATTCAGTTTCAACACATTGACATGGTATCAGAGCCGACGGACTGCTAAGAAAAATCTACACCAATTTTTTTTGCAGGTACAAAAGATTGAAGACAGTGGAAAGATGGAATTCCAAAAAGAATTCATTCTTACACGTTACAACTATTTTTCATGGAAGAAGAAAATAGCCATACATCTTTGATCTAGAGGGTTGTATAGGTTAACCATGAATATAGATACAGAACCAACATCAGCCATATAAAAATCCAAGTACTTAAATTGCATGGATGAGGCACTCGGAACAATTTGCAGTCTTATCTCTTTCTATCTCCTTTTTCACATATCTTCCTGTAAGACTCCCAATGAAGCCTGGAAAATCTTGGAAGGGATATTTGGAAAATGGGATGAGATGAGGAAACACATGCTAGAGGTGGAGCTACTCACATTGGATCCAAAAAGATTTGACAATATCCAAGATTTCTTTACAAAATTCAAGGATTTACTGTCACAACTCAAAGCTTGCGAGGTTGATAAATTAGTGGAAGAGAAACAAATGGTTCTCACCATTCTCCCCAAGCTTGGACCTGAATTATTTGTATTCATATCCACATTCCATACTATCAGATTCACCTTTGGAGCCACCTGGAAGATGCCTTCTCTTGAGGACTTTATCGAATCCTTGACACAAGAGCAAACCAAGCTCATCAACATGAGCACAATCAAAGGCCCAAGGGCACATGCACTCACTGTGCATGATGGCAGCCAAAAATATCAGAAATATAAATATAAAGATAATCAGGAAGCTCATGCACATATGAAGAAGGAAGGGTAAAAAAAACTCGTCACCGATGCCTTCGGATCCAAAGGAGAAAAGGGATGAAAAGGAGAGAAATGCATGTACTCTCACAAAAGGATTCCATTCGGAATTTGCATACATGAAAAAACAAATAGATCTGATGTCTCAAATACTTCAACAAAACAACCTTGGAGATTGCATCCTCGAGGGTGCAAAGAAGAAGAATCCAGAAGATCCGAATTCCGAGAAAGAAAATTCTAGCCATGCCTTGATTGCCATCAACTCCTCTCCCAATGCTTGGATCATAGATTCAGGAGCATCACATCACATGGCTGCCTCAGAAGCAATATATTCTTTTTTGGATGCATGCAAAGGTCCTCCTATTTTGATGGGGGACAACTCTTCTGTCGAAGTCACCGGAAAAGGAAGGATTGAACTCACCAATGGAAGATTCGAGAACGTGCTCCATGTTCCTAAACTTTCTGTCAACCTTCTATCCATATATCAGATGAAAAATTACGGCACCAGAAAAAAAGTCATCTTCACACCAAATTCCATGCACATATATGACATGCAAACCAACTGTAGTGTTGCAACTGGTGAGGTAAATCATCAGTCTAGATTGTATACATTTTTTGAACTCATTGAACCTCATTTTGCTTTACTGCTTACTCATGTTGATGAAAGTAGTAGGATATGGCATGAAAGGTTTGGACATTTGAATTTCAGATACATGCAACATCTTAGCAAGCACAAATTGGTTGATGGTCTACCAAACATCCACTTTTCCAAGGGAGTGTGTGAGGGATGTGTTCTTGGAAAACACCCTCAAGAAAAATTCGACAAGGGAAAGTCTCAGAGAGCCTCCCCACCTTTAGATCTAATCCACAGTGACTTTATGGGTCCTTTTTCACATCCATCGATCAACAAAGCAAGGTTTGTTCTCATTTTTTTTGATGATTTCTCATGTTTTAAATGGATCTACTTTCTCAGGAAAAAATCTGAGGTATTTCAACACCTCAAAGATTTCAAAGCATTGGTTGAGACACAGTCCGAAAAGAAGATAAAATTCCTCCAAACTGATAACGGTGGAGAGTATGTAAATTATGAGATCCATAATCTTTGCCATGAGGTAGGGATTCAGTTGCAACACACAATTCCCTATACTCCACAACAAAATGGAGTTGCTGAGCAGAAAAATCGATCTCTAAAGGAGATGGCATGTTGCATGTTGCATGCAAAGTCACTACCACAGAGACTATGGGCCGAAGCACTTAACTGTGCAACATACATACAAAACAGATCTCCCCATAGATATATCAAGGATAAGACCCTGTATAAGGCTTGGAGTTGCCTCAAACCAGAGGTGACCCACTTTCTCATTTTTGGTTCTCGTGCATGGGCCTAGATTCCCTCTGAAAAGAGGAAGGAACTTGATCCACAGAGAACTGACTGCATTTTTGTTGGATACCCCAACAATGTGAAGGGATATTGGCTTATTGATCTTTCCTCGGACCAGCTCATCATTGAGCGTAGTGTCCAATTCAAGGAAAGTGTCTCACATTTACCTCAGCAGCTGCATGCAGAGACCTTCACTCTTCCACCTGTCCGAGATGATGAGCATGCACATGCCGACTCTTCTTCAGATGAGAGTTCTGATTCAGAGGAATCAGAGGATTCAGATTTAGATTCAGAGTCAGTACAGTCATATGCAGAGTCAGAGAATCTAGATGTAGTTGCAGAGCCAGAGAAGAGGCCCAAGTGGGCACAGACTACTCTTCAGGATGCAAGGGATCTCATAGATGCTCCAACCGATACTAGGACTCAATCTGATTTCGAGGATCCTCTTGTTGCACTCACTACCACTGAACCATTTCCCTCCAGGCATATTTTCTTGGTCCAGTCTTTCGATCCACAGTCTTATGGTGAGGCTGTTGGAAACCCCTTTTGGGAATCCGCCATGCAGGAGGAGTATAACTCCCTCCTTGAGAACTAGACTTAGGATCTGGTTCCCCTTATTTTTGGGAGGAAACTTGTCAGATGCAGACGGGTCTACAGGACCAAGAGCATAGTGGATGGATAGATCAGTAGACACAAATCCAAGCTTGTCGTCAAAGGCTTTCAGTAGGTTCATGGTATTGACTATGATGTGACCTTCTCTCTAGTAGAAATATGGATTCCATTCGATTGGACCTTTCCATTTTGGCAGCGAAGGGATGTGAAGTCCATCATATGGATTTAAAGAATGCATTTCTTCATAATGATCTCTCTGAGGAGATCTACATGGAGCATCCCCAGGGATTTATGCAGAACTCATATTTGGTCTGTCGATTGAAGAAGTCACTTTATGGCCTCAAGCAGGCTCTGAGGGCATGGTATGCCAAGATGGACTCCTACCTTTTGTCACGAAACTTTTTACATTGTAAATTAGACTCAAATGTATACATGCTCAGGACAACTAATTCACTTCTACTTTTAGTTTCGTATGTCGATGATTTTTTGATCACCGGTTGCTCGACTTCAGTGATTGCTGCAGTTAAGAGGATTCTTAATGACAGGTTTTTGATGATGGACATGGGTCTGCTACACTTCTTCCTTGTACTTAAGATCAATCAGGATGCATCATGCATCAAACTGTCTCAAGCCAAGTATGGACAAGATATCCTTGATAGATTTCACATGACAGACTGCAAGTCTGCTCTGACTTCTTTCCTATCAGGAGTCAAACTTGAGGATGGCGGGGATACTCCATTGGTTGACAACACACTATACAGACATCTAGTGGGGAGCTTGTTGTATCTCACACACCCCAGAACAGACCTCTCATATGTAGTTGGCGCAGTTTCTAGGTTCATGCAAGAGATGCATGAGCTACATTGGAAAGATGCAAAGCATATCCTTCGATATGTATAGGGCACGATCACCTTTGGGATTCATTATGCAGCAGAGTCTACATTAGATCTCATCAGGTTTACTGATTCTGACTGGGCTGGCAATAACATTGATCGCAAGTCCATATATGGTTACTCACTCAGTCTTGGTTCTGGGCCTATCTGCTGGTTAAGAAAGAAGCAAGCTGCCATTGCTCTATCTTCAGCCGAGGTAGAGTACAGAGGGGTAGTTAACATAACCATTCAGGCTATGTGGCTACAACATTTTCTCATTGAGTTGGGCATTCAGTTTCATCAGCCGATTGTCATCTGGTGTGACAACCAGAGCACTCTAAAGTTCTACAGAGATCCAATTCAGAGGTAGTGAAAGAAGCACATCGAGATCCACATGCACTACATCTAGGACTTAGTACATGAGGGGATCATCGACGTATAGTTCTGTCCTTCAACAAAACAGACGACAAACATTTTCACCAAGATCTTCACTAAGCATAAATTCCATTGTCTGCGAGGTCATCTAGGAGTGAAGGACACAGTTGCCTAGCAACTTTAGTTCTTCTTTTTACATACATTGTACCTTGAGTGGGGGTTTTTCCCATTATGTTTTCCCTCTTTCCTCACTTTATTTTTAGTATATATTTTGTACTTGGGTACCAAACATGGCCTCGTTGTTGGGACCCAATCTTTATTTTCACCATAGTGATGTTTAGGGGGGGTGTTGGAGTTACTTCACACACACCTAGGATTTATTTTTCCTAAGTTTATTCCTTGTTTATTATTCATAATTAGTAATTATCCAGTCTCCTATATTTTAGGGGAGAATATTCCACCTAGAGAATATTCTCTTTCAGTTGACACTTCAGTTTGACTAGTTGAGTTGAGTTTAGATGTTGCATTGGGATCATAACCATGCAACATTGGGATCATCACCATGCTAATTCGACCTTGCCTTGGTATCATCACTAAAGTGGCACAATAGCCTTGATTCCCTGATTTAACTCCTCACTACTCTGTGTTTAGTCAGTTAACTGAGGACTAGTTGACTAGTTAACTCAACTAGGTGGCAGTTCACTCCTGTAATTGCCTGAGAGACTAGAATAGGTGGCATTTCACTCCCATAATTGTTGGTGTGTGTCCATATCACTCTAGAACACCACTATGGTGACTTGGTTCACCTCACATCGAACTCATTTAGATATACAAAGTATATCATGTGTAAATTATTCATTATTCACAACGGTTAATGAGAATTCCTCCATTATTTCTCTCCTTCTTCTTCCTTCTCCAATTCTCTCTGCAAATGTGTGTATTATTTTTTAGCTAGATCTATTTTGTGTAGGTTCAACACATTTACAACATACCTTATAAAGCATCATCAAAAGAATTTATCCTCCCTTTAATTTCGCCCTTCTTTACTTCACCTTCTCTCTGGAATTTGGCTTAGATATCCTTTGGTTACGTCATTCACCTTTAGATATTCAATATTCTCAAGCGTGTTTTAAAATTAGAGTGTTGTGCCTCTTATTTATACTTTCATGTAGCTTCCTCAAGGGGTTACCTTTTAACCATCTTAACCCACTTTCCTTATTTTAG
>SNQJ01S0164178.1:21250-31953 GCA_010110895.2 Picea sitchensis | reverse complement strand
GAGCACAGAAAAGTTCTCCTGGTGTAGAGTAACAATGGGCAGTGTTGCCCTGGATTTTTGACTATATAATCATGTGGACCCCTAGATGCAAAGAAAACAACAAGTGGGAGAATGTTGGGTATGTGTTATATTCTTTGCATGTGTGTGTGTGGGCACGTCAAATTCGACAACTGCGTCTGACGATCCCTCTAGTAGTGCCCTTTGTGTCATATGCGTTGGGCGCTTCCTAGGGAGGTCCCAAGGGGTCCAGGTATGGCCCCCCCTGGTTATGCGTAGCGTTTGGGGCAACGCCCCGAAATTTTTTTTGGGTGGTTTTTACTATTTTTAGTAGTTTTCTAAATTAATCCTGGATTAAGGGGTTAGGGTTTTGGTATCTACGGAATACCTAAAAACATTGTATATAGTGTATGGTGAATGGTGAAATTCGATATAATGAATATAAGAGAGGTTTTCCCCGGTTGAGGGTTTCTGGTATAAATCTTTGTGTACTATGTGTATGAGCCATTGATTAAATTATGTTTTGATTAAGAATCTATATGCATTGTTTTACTTCACAGGTTTAAAACTTACACATTCTACAGTAGTTGAATACTTCTTTCCCTATATAAGTGTTTTCCCATCAACTTTTTTCAAACAAAATTGATGTTGGAAGCTAATGTCATTAAGTTTCTCAATACACTTTTGTTCACCATGTGATCCCTAGATAAATCTTTGCATGTCAACAATTTCTTCTAATATGTGAAAAATAGGCTCTGGAATGTATGATTTCTTAGTACATTCAATTAATTATGGTAAGCTTCCAACATTTTTCCTCTTCAATGTTACTGAAAAACGACTGAACATTTGATCAAGATGATCATGTGTGTATCCAACAAGAAGGAAACCAACTTTGTCCTTTTGAAAGATTCTCAGTTCAACAAGCATGTTGAGATATCCAAACACAATTTGATTTTTGTTTTCACGACTAGTGTTGTCCAACTACAGATATAGAACTTGAAGAAGATTACCAAACCAATGACTTAGCACATGATGAATTATGGTGATGGTAATATTTGCATCATTATGAATATTTGGAGTTGTGAAGTAAACCATTGGACACATTGTTCCATTAAAAAACATACAATCAACCAATTGAAACTGAATGAAATTCGCTTCCTATAAATTTTTTGGTGTACGGACAAAATGTGGCAGAAGTGTTTTTTTCTGGTCCATGCCATCAATTATCATACCCATATATTTATTTGGAGCATCATAACACGTTTTTCTATGTTTGTACAACTTTTGTCTTTTACTTGATTGTGGATTCATGTGTTCTTGAAGTGCTTTGACTATAGAATCTGCACATGACACAAAATGAAAATATTCATAATATGTTTTCATAGTTGATAACTATCGAATTTAAACAAAAAAAATTGTAAATATATACCTCTTTCTACCCCTTCATATTTATCTCTTCTTGCTTTAAGAGAAGCACATCTACTGCAAATCCCCATCCTTGAATTATTAGGAATACAGACATTGTTGAATTGTCTCTTCTATACTCTTGTAAAATATGCATATGAAATAAAATTATGATTTCCTTCAACACTTTCAGCGTATTCTTTGTATAACTTGTAGATTTCATTCCTTGAGAAATTATTCGGAATATGTATTGTCTCTCTATCTGGCATAGACTCTCCATGTTTGGAAAAGAAGTCTCGCATCCATGACAATGCAGTGTTTGTTTATGGGTCAATCTCTCATCCATGATGTACCTTTGAATAAAATGTAGGATCTTTTTCCAATCTTGTTTGGATCCTCAATAGACGAAGATTACCAGTTGAGTGGAATTTTTTGAAATCCTTTATGCAAAGTAAAAGATTACCAATGCAATAATCATATCTTGTCTTCATAGATATCATGCACCCCACTAAATATGAATTTTGCATGCTCTTATTCATTGACAAATAATTCTTCCTTTTCTCCAAGGCATACATGTAGTCTATACTTTTCAAACATTAATTTTGACAACAATCACTAGAAATCAAATCACTGATGGAAAATTATTTAGTAAGAAATTATTTCCTAGAGCTTGTATAACTAGAATGATTTGGATTGATATAAAAAGGTCTAGGCCTCATCCTGGACACAATGTTTCTTTGCAATCCCTCCACCATTTCAACATCATCACTAGGAGGAATATCATTCTCACTGTAATCATACATAGCATTGTGAGGAGACCGAACAAGAGATTGTTGATCACCTTGATTTGTTGCACCTAAATGATTTAGAACATGATATCCATTCCTAGGTCCATCATCATCTTCATTGATAATCTCGTTGAGAAGAGTAATATCAAGATCATCATCAACAACACAATCAAGGTGATCAACAATCTCTTGTTCGGTCTCCTCACAATGTTATGTATGATTATAGTGAGAAAAATATTCCTCCTAGTGATGCATTGATAATCTCGTTGAGAAGAGGAATATCAATATCATCATCAGCAACACAATCACCTACAAGAAATTTTTCACCATCAACATAATCATCTTCACTACTTTTGAAATCCCCACTTGAGGGAAATTCTACATCATCCTCGTTATTTCCCTCAAAATGTTGACCTGGAGGACAATATTCAACATTCTCATTAGTACTTTGGAAATCATCACTTGGATGAAGCTCTTCATCATCTTCATTGGAACCTTAAATTTCTCCAGCTGAAACAATACCTTCACCATCCATGTCAGTACCTTCAAAATCCTCACTTGGAGGAAAATTTCCATCATCCTCATTAGTCCCTTCAAAATCCTCACTTGGAGGAAAATATTCACCATCCTCATCAATCCCTTCAAAATCCTCACTTGGAGGAAAATATTCACCATACTCATTAGTCCCTTCAAAATCCTCACTTAGAGGAATATCTTCTTCCTCCTCATCTGTACCTTCAAAATCATCACTTGGAGGAAAATATCCATTATCCTTATTAGTGCTTTGCAAATCCTCACTAGGAGGAAAATTTCATCCTCTTCGTTAGTACCTTAAAAATACTCACTTGGAGGAAAATCTTCATCATCCTTTCTATTACCTTGGTAATCCTCACTCGGAGGGAAATTTTCATTATCCTCGCCAGTACCTGCAAAACCCTCACTTGGAGGAAAATCTTCATCATTCTCTTTACTCCTTTAAAATCCTCACTTGGAGGAAAATCTTCAGCATCTTCTTTATTGCCTTGAAAATCCTCACTTGGAGGAGAATCTTCATCATCCCCATCGATACCTTCAAAATCCTCACTTGGAGGAAAATATCCATCATCATCAGTAGTACCTTGGAAATCCTCACTTGGAGGAAAATCTTCATCATCCTTTTCACCATATTCCTCCCCTTCATCATTGGTGTATTCAAAGTCTTCAGAATTAGGACTTTCCCGATCAATATGATCAATATCATTGCTTGCACTATGATCAAACTTCTCACTAGGTGAAACATATGACTCATCATTTACATTAGAAGTATTCCCACCACATTTGTCAATCTCAGAAGAGGAGGTATGTGAACAAGATGTTGATGCTCCAAAAATAAAATCATCTCTATCCGATGAAGCCATCACTGCTCACTATAAACATAGAATGGTGCAAATTCCCACCCTCCCAATGGCATTCTTATAGCTTGTGGAATGAACATTTCCCTCCAAAATATTCCCTCCAAATTAAGCTTTTTATCTATGCAAAACATTGAAAATCTTAAATTTCATGTGATTTTTTATATTTTTTTGGAAATAGATCGTGAATTTTCAATTTTTTATATAATTTGCAAAGAAATTTTAGCAAAATTTATCACATTTTAAGTCTAAAAAATGCCAAAACCCCCCTAAATTTACTATACTTCAAACCTAAAAAAACTTTAAAAAATTATTATTTTACTGCTTTTAAAAGTTGAACTTTTGAGGGTTTTTTTAAATTTTAAGTGTTTTTTGCTATTCGGATACTAGGATGATGCAGGGCATCGCCCCTGACACCTTGGGACCAAGTCCACAATCAGGCTTGGCCACGGGAGTGTCGAAGACTCGGTTGACGGACAAACCAAAACCAACAAAAACAAAAACCAAAAAAAAAAATATTTTATAAAACAAATTTAAATAAATTTTGTTGTTTTTTTAAATTAAAATTAGTTTTAATTTTTTTTTTGTTCGGTCGGGCGAGGGAGGGCGATGTTGGGCATCACCCTTGGCACTCATGCGGCCAAGTTCTGGCCGGGACTTGGCTGCGCAAGCGTCGAGGGCGATGTTCGGCTAACCTGTAGACAACGCGTAAACAATTTTAATTTAATATAAAAAAATTTAAAAAGAAAATTTGGTTTTTTTTTTAAATAAATTTTAAATTCTAGTTTTTATTTTTAGTTTTCAATATATTTTTTTTAATATAAGTTTTAAATTTTATTTTTTTTTTTAGTTTTCAATATATTTTTTTTAATAAAATTAGAACTTTGATTTTTAAACTTTAATATTTTTATAAAGTTTGTTTATTTAAAAAAAAAATTGTTTATATCTTTTTATCTAAATGTATTTTTTTATTTTTAGTTGCCTTTTTTTTCTTTTAATTTTTTTCATATGTGTATTTTTTTTTGTTTTTTTTTTAAGTGTTTTGGGATTTGATTTTTTTTATATGATTTTTGCTTTAGTATTTTTTGTGTGTGTTTTTAATTTTGTGTCTTAGAAAAAGTAAGTTTTTAGATAATTTTAATTTAACTTTAGTTTTTTTCCATGAAAACATATATTTTTTTTTCCTTAAATAATTTGTGTTTTTTGTTTTTTATATATGACAAATGGAAGGAAAGAAAAACTCTATGAATATATCTGGAACAAGACCTGCATTAATGGCATCCAAAAGCCCAGTTAGGACCTCCATGAATGCTAGGCAACAAAATTATATCCCAGCAACTGAGGTCACAAGAGCAATGAAGAATGTTATAGAGTGGAAAATTGTCAATGGTGAGAGTAGAATGGAGCATTCTTGGTATCTTAATGACAAAGAAGTCGCCAATGGAGAACAAATAATTTTGTATTGTGTTGAATTTGAACATGTCCAAGCAAACTATCAGTCACTTGGCATGTTACGAGATATATGTTTGGTGCCAGGAACAGATATTGTTTATGCATTGGTGAAATAATCAAAGACATATCTCAAGATTAGATATTGTTTGAAGATGAGCAAATATAAAAGGAAAGAAAATTTCACAGAATTATGTGCAATGATCATGACAGACATTGAGATGGACAATGTAAGTTTGTTTATTCTTATTTTCGTAGCATGTATTATTATAAGTTTCATAATAATTGTTAAATCTTATTTAACAATGGAAATGATGTATTTTATTTTTACAAGATTTTGCTAGGCGACTTTCAGAGATGTTGGTGGGGATTTATTCTATGGAGAGAAATATCATGGAAGTCATCAGTTCCTTTCATATCGATAAGGCATGGGAAGGAAGGAAAAAGAAGCAAAGAGTAACATAAGTTGAAGTTGCAAGAGAAAACAGAGAAAAACAACAAAGAAGAAATAAAATTCATCATTCTAGAAAGGACAAAAGGGTTACATTTGAAGATATGGAAACTCCAGATGAAGATGTCATTGATATTAATGCCAATGAGGTTACCATTGTTCCTCAAAAGAAGACTAAACAACATAAGCGCAAAAGAGGTATGCCCAATGATGATTTCATTCCTAGTGATTATGAAGAGATTGTTGACTTAGATGAAACTCATTTAAATTGTAAAAAGAGGAAAGAAAAGGTTGTTGATGAAGAAGAATTGATAGTTACCTATGAATATCATGATGGAAGTCCTAAAGGTAGCAGAGAAATAATAACACTAGATGTTGATCTAGAAGATCGTATCATTAAAACAACGCAAAATATCATTCGAGATCGACTAAGGAGGAACAACTTGGTTGATGAGGGCCATACATTCCAGTTGAATCTGAAGCAGCTTTATAAACCCACAGAAGGCCAAGAGAAATACCAAATTAGAAAACCACATCAGTTTTTTATCCACAACTTGAAAGCACTGATTAGGCACATTCCATAGGCATATTTGGTTGACTACTTAGTTCTTATCAATGAGATTTTTGTGGTGAGGATTTTCAGTAATGTTCGGAAAAACCATAGTGTTGCGAATGGATTGTCAACGTTTCGGATCTAGATCAGGATCCATCTTCAGGACAAGAAGCCTGGATTATAATTGAAGAGAAGCTTAATATAAATACTAATGGGAAGGAGGAAATGCTAAAGGTCGGCTAGAGAGAACCCTAATTTTAATTAATTCAATTTAAGTTATTTCAAAATTTATTTGTTTTTAGGTTTTGATTTAATTTTAAATTTTCTTCTCATTTAAATAAAAGGTTTAGTAATTATAAGGTTTAGATTAAAAAAATTATGATGTCTTGAGGAGATTTGAGTAATTATATTTTTTTAGGTTTTATTTTCATTAAAAGATTTTAATTTTTCTTTATTTAGAATTTTTTATTTTCATGTTGTTTATAAATATGGTTTTTTATTTAATAATAATAATGATTTAGATTAGCCCAAAGGGGTTGGATCCAATGGTGGAAAGCGAGGATTTTTTTACCGTTGGGCAAGGTTCAATTCATGTAAGGGCCTAACCTGAAGCCATGGGGGCACCTTGATGTAGTGGTCGAACGTGTGGTTGCACCCAGAGATATTATATTAAATGATATCATGACCCGTGCACACATAAGTGGATCAAAGCCCACCCCCATGTCCTTCAATTTTTGAAAGTCCCCGAGGTGTAGGACAATCAGTGATGGAGTGTGTTTTTAAGGCACTCCGTGATGTTAAAGTCACCAGTTCGAAACCTGCGGGGAAAAAAATCCATCCATGTTAAGGGTTGGTGTGGCTCAAGCCGGGTGCGATCCCCGGGTGATTTTGATGGCTTAAATGCCCCCGAGTCACGGTTTCTCAGCCACAGGTTAGTCCCACAAGTCACGGACAAACTAACAAACAAAAAAAAATGATTTAGATTAAAAAAAAAAATTAAGGATTGTATTAATGATTTTAAGTTTAATTAATAATTATTTCAGTAATCATGTGTTAGAAAAATTAGAATTTAAAAAAAAAATGAATTAAAAGTGTTTTTAATTTGAAATTATGGTTTTCTATAAGGTTGATTACTTAGTTATTATTTCTTTTTTATTAAGGGGAGACAATTTTCATTTAGTTCTAGGCCATTTTCTTTATTGAGATTGCTTGGATTTCTTTGGATTTCAATCGCTTCTCTAATGTGACGTTTAAATAAGTGATCTTCTTTTGCCAAAAAATTTGTCTCTTCTAGGCGCACATGGTGTTTTGTTTTCAGGGAGTGTTCTGCTAAGGTTGAGGTGTGAATGCGTTCATTCTTTATGTCCTGAAGATGGATCCAAATCTGGATCCGAAACATTGACAATTCATTCACAACACTGTGGTTTTTTCGAACATTACTTAGTTCTTGTTGCCCAATGGAAGTTCCTACCAAGGATGCCTTTGATAGGTCAAAATGTTTTGAGTATAAATATTATATGATTGGAGGAAATCATTCTGCAAAGGCTAGAAGAGAATTGATGCAAGAGTATCCCAATAACCCTCTTTTTGAGACAGTCAAATGTGTAATTTATGTTGGTTTAACAGATGAAGAAGCAAAATTATTGGCATGGGATCATAACACAGATAATGAGTATAGGATTTCCATGACTTTCATTCAGAGGGTGAGATTTATTCATAATGAGTTTTATGTAATATGTGGTGGGGATAGATCAAATGTTGATGCAAAGTTTAGGGAGGAATGTTGTATGGAAATAGGCTTCCCAATTGATGAGGAAAGTGTAAAAGTAAAAAATTGCAAAGGAAGTGATGCATTCAAAGTTGTGGATAGTTATTTCCAATTGGGATTTAAAAATGGATAGATATGGGATTTGGTAGATGAAATCTTCAACCTATGGTAAAATATTGGTATAAAAAATTAGAAGGTTAGAAATTCTAAACACCTAGTAGGTAGCACAAGTAAGACGGGCCCTGAAATCAAAAACATGTAAAATGATATGACTATAACGCCTTGGAGAACGATGCAAGGAGTGAAGGATGAGAAACGTTCCATAGTTATGTTATCATGTGTAAGGTCGGGTGAATTATCAATGGAGTAAATGTATGATGAATTTGAAAAGTAAGTCTGTTGAGTTATTTCTTATTTATGTTATGATTAAAAAATTAATTGCTTCTATATAACATAAGAATGTATTTTATTCTATATATTATTATAACATTAACTTTCTTTTTTATTTAGTCACAAGGTTTATATGAAAATACAAGAGGAAATGGTTAAGATTTTGAATGAGCAAAGTTGGGAAGATGTTAGACTCAACTATCCAGATGCAAGCTCTACAACAACATTGAGTTAATTTTTTGTTGCATTCAAAAAGGTATGTTGATTTATTACATTCATTTTATTCATTTGTAGGTTAATTTATTTCGATTTTGTTAGTTATAGATATATAATTATATGTTTGTTTGTTTCATTAAAGATGTCAAAGAAGGCCCGCAAGGGTGTAAACCGATTGGCAAGTGCAGTGTAAATGGAAGGAAATATGTAAAGGAGGTCTCAAGTTCGATTCTCACCTCGATTTACCTCTACCCCATGCTTGTGGGTTGTGTGGACGCACCTGTAGGTTATAGTGGTAGAAGACGATAATTGACCTCATGTCACGCAAGTACAATAACCGCCCAAGTTGTCGATTCCTCCAATGCAAAAAAAAATGTCAAAGAAAAATATAGCTAGAGTACCTGAAACCCCCAAAAGTTATATTCAAAAATCAAAGTTTGAAAGAGAAAGAAGGTGACATCTTCAAAATGTTGAGCTTGATGACACCCTTGATCACTACATTTGGAATGGGCTTGACACTGTTCAATATAAAGTGATATTAGGGGATTGTGAAAAAATTGCAAATCTTGTTCCTAAAAAGGAATATTCCCTAATTATTACAGATATCCCTCATGGTTATAATATCCAAAACATTGAATATGATATTGAGCCTTATACTTACCAAGATTTCAGTAAAGTGGTTATGGGATTTTTGGAAGTCACAACATCACAATTTTGGATATTTCTGGTTTTTCATTCAGACACACAACAATGATTAGTAGAATCAAGTTTCAAGGGAAAAGAAAAGACCAAGGATGCAGCTTTATTGGTAAGATATTGAAATTTTATGTTTAGCGATTAAGATTAGAAATCTATTTTATTAATTCACATGTTAATTGAATTTGTACTTATGTTACATGAAAACATTAATATTCATAGCTCCAATAGTGAACCATTTACACGTGATATTGAAAGTATACATCTTGCAAGATGGACAAAAGATGATACATATGATTCTATTATTTACAATGTAAAGGATGGAAAGAAGCCTAGTAGTTTATTGGTTTACAATGTTGTGGCTAGAAAGCTAACATATGAGGAAAAGGATTTCAAAGTAGAGATCGTTAACATTTATCAAAAGCCACAAGCACTAATTAATTATCTTATAGATACATTTTCAAATGAAGGAGATTGGGTTTTGGATTTGTTCTCGGGTTCGGGTAAGATTTATGATATAACATTTATGAAATCATACTTCACTCTTTATTATTTTTAATTTATGTTGTTTTACATTATTTACTTTAATCATTTCTTTTGTATTTGGTGATTAGGAACAACATTAGCATGTTGCTTACAAAAAGGAAGGAGTTGCATAGCCATTGAAAGTGACGCACTGCAATGCAGTTTTATTCAACAAAAAATTAATGTTATTCGAGCTCTTCTAGATGAAATGCAAGAAGTTGGATTGAGGAAATGAGATTTTAATGAATCAAAGGTGGAAAAAATATCACAGGAACCTCAAGTACCATTAGGAGGTCTGCTTAGAAAAGATCACTTTGGAGAACTAGTGGATATCAATAACTCAATGGAAGAGCAACATGAGTCAAATGATCCAATGGAAGCATGAAATGATGTCCAAGAAAATGATGATGTGTCTATTGAGAATGATGAATTTGGGATATATGACATTTTCGATTAGTTTTAGGATGCCCTTGAAGACAATGCTGAATTTTGCAAAAATTTTATGAGTTATAATTGTAATGTTTTGACTTTCAGATTTTAAAATAAGAATAAATATGCATCTATTGTTGTTTTATGATGAATATTTTTTATTATTTTTTCTTTTACTTTTGTTTTTATGTGATTCAATATGCTAGAGATATTGTCAATTTTTTACTGTAAATCTCTAAAAATATTAAAAACAAATGTTAATTTTTATTAATTTTTTCCATTTTGTTTCAATTTTGTCCATAAAAAATCTTTATTTGACACATTGTTTATAGTGGAAAGCTTCCAAAATGTATAGGTTTTTTGTTATAAATTGCTTTGAAATGTATATTTTTTTGCTAAATATTTAAATAGTGTTATTTAGCTACAATTATTTGCTATGTATTGAAGAAAAAATAAAAAGTGTGTTAAAAATACAATTTTACAATATATTTAAAAACTATGGAACCATGAATTAAATAATGAGACATAACTGTATGAAAAATCTTAATTTCAAAAACGTAAATGATATATAACATTTTTAGTATCATTAAAAATCATAAAAATAAAAAGGGGCGGCAGGAGGGAGAGGGGTTCTCTATGGCCCCGA
>SNQJ01S0164178.1:0-14362 GCA_010110895.2 Picea sitchensis | reverse complement strand
TCACAAACACATTCTTATAATTGTTCGATGCACTTAGAATGCTTTGACACACCATGCACCAGTGTCACCTAAATAGACATGTGCATTCATGCATCTATGTGCATACCAACATTGCTTAATCTTGTTACCAAACATTGTTGGTGTGCTTAAACTTATATGGAGCACCACTCCCATTGCATCCATATATTTGTTAGCGCACAAGAGAGTGTGAGAAATTTATATGCATTAAATTTAACTATTTAGTGCACTTATGATGATGTGGAGCATCCCATGTTGATGAAGCCTATAAGAGCATGGAAAAACGGTGTCAAGGCTACACCAATGAAAAAAAAAAATTAAAACCTAATTTTAAATTTTAAACCACTAAAAATGTGAATTAATGGATAAGAATCAACTTACCTGGTCTCTTCTTCGTCGAGGAGGCAAGTTCGTTGCATAAAGAATTTGGTACCATATGAAAAATTATAAAAATATGAAAAATTATAAAATGAACATGAATCCACTATGGAAGTAAAACAATCAAGAAATCCAACAATCATGTAGCACCACACAATGCGGCAATCATAGGGGGTATGAGAATCGGTGCTTGTATGGATGTGAAGCACTAAACGGTAGTTGAAATGAAAATTCAGTTTGGTATTTTTTAACTCTACCACTGTGCACCTAATATTCCAACACATTGATTCATCTATATGTATCGGTGCATCATTTATAGTTTTTAAACAGATTTTTCAAATCTACATCAAAGCACATGGTAGTGTTATGCATTAGTGCGTTTAAATATTTAGGACACATTGAAATGATTTTTGAAAAATGGGAAGAAAAAATTAATGTTTTAACCTTACTTGGTGTGCATTTCAAGGCTATACATCAAAGTTGTTGTGTCTATTGGACACACCAACAAGAATTTTTTTTTAAATGATCGATATTTTTAAAGTATTTTAACCTACCTTGATGCACGTGGTAGGTTAATACATTGGTGTTATTAAAAGTACTAGGTGCATCGTTGAGTTTTTTACAATTAAATACATGGCATGATATGCCTCATATGATTACATGTTGATGTTGTTTAATCTATTGGCTCACCAACAAGCATTTTTTGAACAAATGGTCGAATTTTTTTATAAAATGTTTTAACCTATTTCAATGGGCATGGTATGAATATGCATCAATGCAATTGAATATAAATGGTGCATAAGTAATAATTTTTTGAACAAATAGCCAATAATTTTTATAAAATAATTTAACTTTGTTTGGTGCAAAGGGTATGGTTACACACCGATGTGATTGAATCTAAATGATGCACCAACAAGTTTTTTCAAAAAAATGGTCGATGTTTTTTATACAATATTTTAATCTATCTCAATGCTTATGGTAGGGTTATGCACCAATGCAATCAATAAATAAGTACATTGGTGTGATATATGGTTGGATCACATCGGAAAAGAAAAAGATCTGCCAAAACCTTTATCCACTTGCCTTCACTAGAAACCCCTATTAAAAACAAAGAAGGGAGAAGTGGTTCTATAAAAGCCTCCACCAATTGGTGTTTTCCTTGTAGTGTCATCATATGAGATAGTAGAAGCAACTTCAATTTCTTCATCCTCTAAAGGTTTCTCTACCACATATCCTCTTCAAATCATCAAGGGATTGATCATCTAATTTTGAATTTTGAAAAAGAACATAACTTGCCAAAGTCCTCATAATCCATGATGATGGTTTCTATAATGTCCTTGTGCAAGTGTACATCGTCGTCACAAAAGTTTCTTGTGGAACAAAATGGAATGCATAATCTTCAATGAATAAATATTAATGAGGTGTTGCAACAACTTCTTTGAGTGCTTCATCAAACTTATCATCATTCAAATCTGAAATATTGTGTTCAAGTGGTTCATGTGATGGGAGAGGAAGTTGGTCATCCAAGCAATCCTCATGAAATTCATTTCTAAGCTCCTCCTGGTCTAGTTCACCATATTTTTTTTCATAAACTTAACAAGGGCCTTCAATGCTTCCACCTTGTCTTCTATTTTATCCAAGAGAGCATATGAGGGGTTACTTTGGTATGGAAGCACTATATCATATATATCCCCTTATTTGGCATGGTAAGTATCAAATGTAGAATGGACATCATGAAAATTGTCAACGTGATATTTTTCTCCATAACAAGGATCCCACTGCTTGTAAATGCTTTGATTAGATCTACAAATGAAGATATCTTCTTTTTACAAATATTTTCAAACCATATTTCTACAAATTATTCCAAGCTAAGTGCAAACATTTTCGTCTTGGCATCCTCATGGACAACATTGAATTTTGAAATAAATTCAATAAAAGATGCAACAAGTAGTGTAGTTGAATCAATATGTCTATGGAACTTTGCAATGTGCTCATCCCAATATGAATTAGGGAACTCATTTGGATATCTCGAGATACCTAAGAAATCTAATGGAGCAAACCTTTCAACATCCAACTCTTCTGAGAATGATGCCATATTTCTACACCTCAAATTGTCAACATGAAAAACTGATATGAAATTTTGAAAAGCACATCACCATCATACCTCATTTATATATCAATAGAGTTGCTAGGTGAATGTTCAAATGTGTTCAAGTCTTCCAGATGAACTCACCTCTACAAATAATAAGCCACTTCAAAATCTTCTGGAATAGGGATTTGTTCCTTTCTATAGTCATTAAATAAGAATAAGGTATTCAAAGAAATTCCCTCATCGGATCATTGTAGTCAATCTACTAAATCTTAGGAATCAATTTTTTTTCCCCGGCAATGACACCAATTTGTTACTTCCCAAACCTACACTTCAAATGTTATAAAGTCCCTTAACCAAGTGCAACCCCAGGGGAACCTAGAAAGGTTTCCCATTCTCACCACAATAACTCTTCCTCTCACTTTAGGTTGGTTCTTTTTGACACAAGGGGGTAAACCCTAGAAAATATTACTTTAATATGTTCTTTAGAATAAAAGGGATGGTGGATTTTACCAAGACCAATGTTTATCCAATTGGGTTACAAAATCAAGATCAAAGAACAAGAGGATTGGAATATGGAAGAGAAGACGTAATTAATCCATCATTGATGTGCCATAATTAGTCCAAAACAGATTTCAAAATATGTAAGAATAAGTGAGAGCCCTTAGATAAGATGCATTATCACAACAATGAAATTATAACCAACCATATTGTGCAACCAATAAATAAAGAAGGAATAGACATAAATGAAGTAGGACAAAGTAGGACAACTTTCTTACTGAATGAACAACCAATAAAAGATCATTTCTTCAAATCCGATTTCACAACAAGATCAAAAGGACTGAATAAGTCTCATTTAACCAGAAAATTACATCATAAATCCTTCAATAATTCAAGGTTACATCAAGGATTAGGGAGGGTTTTACAACCTCAACCCTAATCTCTTCTTTTGTGACAAACTTCCCCTTCTATATAGATTATTTCAACAACAAACCCATGGAAGTTCTTGTAAAAAACCTAATCATCCATGACAAGAATAAAGAGATGGAAAAACACTGCATTGAACTTGTCCTTCTTAGAATCCTCCCAAATATATTCAACTAAGTGCTTGGAGGGAAACTCCCAATCTTCCAACCATGCCTCTAGCAAATGAACTCTCCTCTATTTATAGGTTTCTATCCCAAATTAGGGTTTAGCTCCTTTTAACACTTAGAGAGGAGAAAATGTTATTTAGATCCATTAAAATGGCCCTCCTACCTAGGATGCACCCCCTTAGATCTTCCTTTTAGGCATTTAGGGACTATTTAACCTTATCTCTCCCCTCAAGGAGCTCTCTAAGCCCTAGTTCTCCTCTTCTAGAGTGAATATGGCATTCCATTTGGTCTCTTTTAGCTTATAGGTCCAATTATTGAGTTGTGACCTCTTTCACTTTTGCATAGCTCCAACTGCCACTTATCATCTTTATATTTATTTAGAGTCTACATTAATTCTTTTTTTAAGGGCATGGACTATGTCAACCATGCCACATGATGCTTCCTCGTGTAATGGACTCTTCTCCAAATATGTAGAACAAGCCTTGAAGAAAATGTCCTTGCCCAAAATGTCTCAAGGGTGAAAGATGTATCCAAATATGTGAAATACACCTCGAACATTGTGTAATGCCCATAAAGTCATTTTAATATATTTTAAATGCCTTCATGCAATAAACTTCCCTCTTAAGTGGGGTATCATGATGAAGTAACCAAATGTGGCTCTAGATCTTAGGTTCAATCTAGGTATAAGGCTTAAATGTGTGTCAAGTGTGCCCAAGTGGAATCTCATGGTGAAATATGATTTCATGAAATTCTACATCAAGCCCTCAATGATCCTCCACACCTTTGTCCTTTCCATGAGAGATGAGAAGCACGCGGACAAGTTAGAACAAGGTGCATGGCCTGCCATTGAAATCCAAGGATCCTATATGTTGGTGAGAGAGGAAAGGCACATGAAAATGTTGAATGAAACGTGCATTTACAAGGGGTAACAAAGCCTCTATTGGAATTACAAAATGGTATTGTCTCATAATAATTTCAAAACTCTCACAAGCCAAATATATACAAATTTTGAAAAAAATGAATTTTAGGCATTAAAAACATAGTGCAAATCAACGTTAGGTGGTTCAAGGAAATGTATGTAAATCATACATGAGCACATCATGTAGAATCCAAGAGTTCATTGTTGAAGTCATCAATATTGCCTACAAAATCCATGTCTTAGGATTTTCAAATTATTCTTCAAATGCACACAATCAATCCACAAAATCAACACTTTCACTATTTTGACCAAATTTTGAATGGTTTTACTAAAATGGATGTCAAAGCTTCATTACATGTCTAAATTTATATTTTCAAGTTGTTGAATGCTCCTTGCCACTTACTTGACCTTACCATGTAGTTAGATTTCCAATCTCAGTCCAAAAACTTGCTACTATAGCAAAACAAGAAAAAAATTATCTCTTCTCATAGAAGTGCAAATCACACTAGCATGGCCTTTTGTAAAGCAATAAAATCATGTCAAAATGATTTCTCAAGGAAAACCAAGGGAACCATGCTGGAGTATCCTAGGTCTACTATAAACTAAAATCCTTAGATGACATTAATCTATCCTCGGGTGGAAGTTATAAGCCTCCAAAAATGATAATTTCTAGTATTTGACACTTTTAGTAACTTTGTAAAAATGTAAATAAAATTATGCATGTTAGACTAGTTTTGAGGCATAGAAAAATGTATAATGATAAAAGATCAAAATATAAAACATAACTAATTAATAGCAAAATAAAAATTTGTGATTATATCAACGAAAGGTGCTCTTAAAAACCCACTCACTTTTAACATTATTATTATTTTATTATTGTTTTTTTTTTGTAAGCTATCCTGAGAACTTTATATTACCATATTTGAAATGTACATAGACTATGTTGTTGTCCTACCACTGGGGAAACCAGACCAACAAAAATGCATCAAATTGTCTGGAATAGTATGAAAATAAAGTCTTTTAAACATAAAAGTCTGGTAAATTCTGAAAATTAAGTTATCTCTTATGATTATAACAAAATCTAGCTGTGAGTTTCTTCTATGCTAGCATAAATGGGGTTGGATTATGATCCTGGAGCCTCCAGTACTAAACCACAAAAAAAGGAACATAATAATCATTAGTATTGAGTGGAGGGTTGGACCTCATCCAGAGTTGCTCGAATATTCTCCACGCTATGGGTCGAGAGATCCAATCCCGCGAGCTTCTTTGCAAGGAGGTTCATTTAGAGGTCATGCATCTCATCCAGCTATAGTAGGATTTTTTCCTTCTCATCTTTCATATCCATCAGAGCGCGTCCAAGAAGGATCTTCATGTGCCAATATAGTTCAATTGTTCACAAGTAATGAGAGATGTGGGCTCTAGTATTACCAATGTCTAGAATCCAAGAGTGGGTTGTGTCTAGAACCTCATCATCTGAGATGAATATTCAAAGGGCTCTGACATCAGCCTCCACAAGGTCAATGTCTACTTGAATAGGCAACAGAGTATGAGCTTCATAAGCATTTGAAGAGTCTGGAGCTACTGCAGCAAGCCATGAGTTAGTATGACGAGGAAGGTGTCGAGAGGAGCTTCCTTGGCCTCATCGAGAGCCTCTTCCTCGTGCCATGGTGGTTCTGGGTAGAGCATAGGACTTGGAGATGAAAGGGAGGGAATTTTTTGAAAGTTGAAAGGAGTCGAAGCAATGTTCAAGCAAAGCAGGAGAAGCGTGGTAGAGCCAAATGAGACCAGAAGGGAAAATAATAAGGTGAGGCAGACTGCTGAAGGAGGTGGCGGTAACGGTGCCATGATGAACATGAGGTGTGCAATCAGTTTGATTAAATTTCAAGGTAGATTCCATGGTAAGGAGTCATACAGGGGGGATGGACCAGGAGCGTGGCATGTACTTTCATCTTACCTGTTCGCAGTGATGAGTTTGATAGTCGCGGGGAGTGGTTGTCCAGGTGGATCACAAACCTTTAGTGGAGTCAGTTTTCATTGATGGAGATGACGAGAGTGACGAGAGGTAAGTGTGCATCGACAGGAGGGGTGGCCACATGGGTAGTCGCCTCGATGGTCGACTCTTCTCGATTTATCTTCCTAGACACCTGATACGGGGGATTATTATTATTATTATTATTATTATTATTAACTAGAATTGAAGATTATATTAATATAAGGGAGTTGTGTTGCAGTGAACAACATAATCAAGATGAGTTACAAAAATCAGCTCAAAGCCTATAGATTTTCCTACTACTGACATAATATAGAGCACAAACATCTCCCTATAATATTTCTATACATGTTGACTACAAACTTCGTTAACATATTAACCCAACAAAAAAAACACTTTGAAGAACATTTAATGTTGCACTGATTAATTATCTTGAACCTCCTACTCTCCACTAGGTGGTGGAGAGTTTTCTTCCACGTTCATAGGCACTGTATCACGACCCCCAATTTCATAGGAAATTCAGATGGAGAAATTGGGGGTTGTGATACAATTCCTAACTAAATAAAATTGAGTATACATGTACGAAAACTCTTATGAGCAGTGGATAGGATATATCCTATGTGGTATTGGCATCCCATGTAATTATCCAATACTTTGTCGGAAACTCCAACAGATTCTGATAAAAGGTTGAATACACAACTTTAAAAATACCCAAGCGTTGATGAGAAACTCTGCAGCTCTAGACAGTTTCAATAATCGACATTGTTGCTGACAAGAAATTCTGCAGCACTGGTAAATTTTAACAATTGATCCCAATGATAATGAAAAACTCTCCAACACCTAACAAATGCCAAAATATGCAACTTCATCCCGAATCCTATAATCAAAAATATTAGCAACCCCAAACACATAGACCATGCATTCGCATTATCTTCTTAGTAAAAATCATTTATTTAAAATAGAAATTCTACCCAAGAATGCATCTTATTCGAGAATGGTAAATGGGATAAAAATGGCTAATAATAGGCAATAAAATGATTAGGTTGTCCAAATAGAGAAGGATAATGATAGCGAGGTTGAGGGAATAAAAGGATAATTATCGTGCCCATCAATAACTCTATGAAAAATCTATAATAATATGAAATATTGATCATACTTTGTCAATTTCATTAATAAACAATTAGTGAAGAGTTAATACTATATATGGAATTTGAATTTGGGAGGAGAGAATAATAATTTCTTCTATTATTCGCTCAAATTAAATCTGATTAACATAATAATATGTAACATTGATCATTAAATCCAATTAACATAATAATATGTAACATTGATCATTAAATCCAATTAACATAATAATATGTAACCGTTATAAAAAAAATGAAGATATTTTTTTTAACTTTGGAAAAAAATCATTACATTTTATTAGATATAAAAAGTGAACATGTTGCATTGTTATTTCTAGTATTCATGTTACATATAGTTCGTAAACATGTCTTCAATAAACCATCTATATTACTAAGGTTCACAAGCTCTCATGTTTCAACACAATCAAAACATAATATTTGTTCTACATTACTCTACAACTAAAGATTCATCCTTACATCATCAAAAATGTATCAAATATAATCCATAGTATATTCCCTCTCTTAAGTACCAAGAATAGAAAATTGAGACAAACCAAAAAAAAAAAAATCTAGGCCCTCGTCACTTCTCTTAGGAAAATATAGATTTTAATTGTTATGGCCGAAGCATTGTCCATGGACTTTCTAAGAAAAGGGAGACATTTTTGAACTCTTGAATCGCCCCTCGAAAAGGCTCCATGCTCAACCCCTCCTTAGATAAACCATCAAATTCCACATTTAACTCTCAATAGATATGTTACAAACAGATCTTTTGAAAGGGAACCATCAATCTCTTGACCTAGTCAAATATGGGGTGTAAATATATATTTTCGAACTTGAACCTGCCTGCCATCCAATTTATAACCAATATTGAATTGCCAAACACCTATAAGTCAACCAATTTCTTTTTTGCAATAATTCCTAACAAGAGTTTCAATGCCAAGATCTTGACATAAACGTTTGAACCATCCCCCAATTCAAATTTAAACCTCAAATAATGTACTTCACTAAGAAATAGAATGTCACCAACACCACTCACAACATTTTATAGCTAACTAGCACCAATTGTTCGTTGTATGAATTGGAGGATGTACCAATAACCTTTCATGCGATGGCTTGGTAGCGGAGAATACACTTTGAAATAACTATCTAGTTTGAGAGGCACATTGAAATGGAGGGATGGGATTTTCCTAGAACAACTGAGATTTTCTGGCAAGCCAAATTCCCCTGGACACCAAAATAGGCAATGCTCCAATAAAATTTAATTTCTTCTTTTCAACCCAGATGTTTAGACATTCCTCCAATGTCCTCCCTTACCATCTATATTTCACCCTTGAGTATGCTTCCATATCCAACCAAATATCTCTTGCAAGGGAACAACTCATTAAGAGATGATCTATATTTTTTGAATCTTGCTTAGATGGGATGCATTGACCAAGACATTTCCTTCTCCACTTTTGAAGGACCTCCCATATCAATGCCTTATTGTTTAGGGAAAGTCACATTGTTGACATGGTATGTATGACCTATATCAATAGCAGGGGTTACCCCCAGTAAGAAGTCCCAATTAGACATCGCACCATTTGGAATAGGGAACCCATCCTGATTCTAGCCTAGCAGCCATTACTGGTTTGAGGTTTATGGGTAGCGGCCTAGTCCATCGGTGATAGTTTCTAAGATAAATAATAGAATGAAGTTAATCTAAGATTCAAATACATGTGTCTAGACAAAACTAACAATAACCAGAGAGGAAACAAAGAACCACACTTGTTCCTATCAATGTCCCGGGAAATAGTTCACACAGAGCAAAGGCAAGAATATTGGTAAATAACTGCAAACCTAGAATAGTTTAGTATTCAAACAATCACTATTGTCTCATGTTCACATATTCAGACAAATATTTCATGGAGAACATAAGTAAAAATGCAGCATCCATACATAAGAATAGTCTACAATGTGAGGTACATTCTTACACAACTCCTGTTGAGCAAAAAATGTAGCAGAATAGTCCACAATAAGTGCAACACAAGAATCCAATTTCGCCAAAAAATAGTTTGGTCAAAAAGGATTCTCCTCATTAAAGTTTCAGCGGTAGTACATGAAATATCAAAGAGCCAAAAGCCCCCAAATTAGAGTACAATCCCCTTATTTAATTAAATTCACCCTGAATATTAGCCTTCCGCTTTCCTGACTCTTGACCTTTTGTTTGCAAACTTTATTCCCTATCCTCTATGGAACGATGAGAAAATATTGACAATAGAAATGTTCATAATTTACTATCTCATACATCATGTACATTCACATTTCGAATTTATATTTTAGTGCTTGTGGACCATCATGGGTTTTGGTCCTAGTTTGCCTTGTAGAATGTGGTTAGTAATTTGCACACTATGGGTCCCTTTTGCCTCTTTGCTTGAGACTTTCCTACCTTGAAATATGTACTTCATCCTCTGCCATTTGAGCTTGATTCTTGTTTGTTGATTGATGCTTGTGTGATGGTATATAACATTTGTGGCAACATTGTTGTATACCAGCAGATCCTCCTTTTCTTGATGTATAGTATATGTGTCTCTGTAATCCACTTCTTCATACATTATGTATTCAAATTCTTGAGTATGATCCTCTTACAGTATTATTTCCTAGGTGATACAGGCGGAAATCAATGGCCACCCACCTATTCCATTGGCTCAAAATAGGGGTTTCCACCTTGGCATTTTTCTACAACTTTTCCGGTCCTAAACTTTCGGGGTCGTTTTGAGGCCCTAAACAACAGTTTTTCAGCCTGCCACAATAACACTATATGGATTAACTAGAGTGTGATGGAAAAACGTGTATTCCTCGAATAAACCTTTCCAAGGAGCTATCATGTGCCCCAAATAGAGATTGTATGCAAAAGTTACGCCCTTGGGAAGTTGACGTATCAACTACCGCCATTGGGGCCCACAAACCTTTTGGCATTTCATCTTTCAAGGTTAGGGTTTTAGAATTTCTTTGTGTTAAAAATGCCTCTAGAGCCTCATTGTGATCATCATATTATTTTGAATGAGCGTAGCCATCACATCTCTTCTCAGAGATAAGTTGCCACCATTCTAGCAAGTTCATTCACTCTGTATTTTTATAGTTTTTGTACATTTTTGTCATTAATAAAAATTGTGCATTATTGTATTTATGTGTATCCCGCAATATATCTATGTATTTCATTATTATATTTCCACCTTCATTCATTCTCAAAATAATTTGGATCAGTGGTATCAGAGAAGGCTACTCCTTTTTGTTTCTTAGTGCATGTCCTCGATGAGGTCAGGGTATAGAGAGTTGGGTCTCTAGCTAGTTTATCTTGAGGACAACCACTCTCGCCAGCCCAAGAGGCCTCCTATGGCGGAAGAGAAGAGAGACGAGGGAGCAGAAGATCCCATCAAGTTGTTTCTCATGGAATCCCTCATTCAACAAAGGAACGAGATGTTGGATAATTTTGACCAAATCCTTCAACGATTATCGGCAATAGCATTCACATCTTCATCAAGAAGTTTCTTTGGAGACACTGCAACATTCAAGGTACAAGTAAATTTTGATATTCCCATATCTGAAGGCCAGATTGATGCAAATGCTTTGGAAAAATGGGTAAATTTGCTAGAAGGTTATTTATCTGTTCACAATTTTTTCGACAGATAAAATATCACCTTTGCGCTCCTTAAGGCTCTCCCCCATGTCAAACATTTGTGGGAAAATTAATAGGAGAAAAATTCCACAGAGGTGTCTAGAAAATCTGGGGTTGAGCCCACTTGGGATTTTTTTATGGATGTAGTCAACGAGAAATATTACCATGTGGGAAACTATGATGACCAGTACATGAGATATACCACGCTGCATCAAGAGAGGGGCTAAGCAGTGCCAAAGCTCACAAATACCTTCCATACCTTGTGCACCAAGCTGGGTATCAAAGACTCTAAGTGGAATCTGGTTCTAAAATACCGCGGGGCTCTACACAGGTACATCCAAACCAAAATGGAGTTTCTGGACATCTCATCACTATGAGTAGCTTATTGATATGTTGTCAAAATCGAGCAGAAATTTAAGCACCAAAACAAGAAGGAATTTGGGTCTGCAAATCTACAACAACCAAAGTATGGTAAAGGTATCCCTAATCCAAAAAATAGCCAACCTCAAAACAACCAGTCCAAACCATGGGAAAAGAAGAGCAACAAAAAGACGAATAAGGACATTGGGAAGTGGTGCGACTTCCACAAAATCCCTTGGCACAACATGGATGAATATTGCTTGAAACAATCATTGGTAGTCGAGCTCAAAGAAACATAATTGAGCCCCGAATTGGACTCAGATTCATACAATAATAAAAGGATACATATCATTGATGCAGAACCCACTGCTACTGTCATGACTACAACAATCCAATCAAAAGAACCAAAGGATCCTGAGGAGGGGGAGGGATTTTTCCATTCACAGATGTGGGTGAAGGGGACCTCGCTGCATTTTATTATTGATAGTGGAAGCCAGAAGAACCTCATATCAGTAGAGGTTGTCAAGCAGTTGGATTTTTCAACAACACCACACCCACAACCATACAACATCATGTGGCTTCACCAGGGACGAGATCTTCGTGTCAACCAACAGTGTCGCTTGTCATACGGCATCAAGCCCTTCAAGGATGAGGTATTGTGTGGTGTTGCCCCACTGGAAGTTTGTGATGTTCTATTAGCCAGCCATATATTTGGAAGCATCATGTTTTCTATGAGTCTTGACCCCGTAACATCATTGTTACTTTGGGGGGTCATATCTACAGGATACCAAAGGTAGTTTTGACTATTGTCCTGACAAAACAGTGTTGCAAAGTAATTTCTCATACAACAAAGTTTAGCCTCTTCACAATCTAGTCAAAAGAGAAGGAAACTGCAACCACTACAGCCTCGGCCCAAGACCCTTCTACCCAGCAGAAGCAGATCAACAAGGTTGTACAAGAGCACTAAGATATTCCTAATGTACCTACGGGGGTGCCTCCACGCTACCCATTCAAACCAAGTTATTATAAATTATTTCATGTTCTTTATACTACATCTTCACCGACATAGTCCTCCCACACTAAGGCAGATCATGCAGCTAGATTGGTTAAATGGATCCAACCCGTCCAACAACAGGTTCATAACAGCCTTCAACAAGCTAAGCAAGACAACTTCTTCAACAAGGCAAGCAGCTCACCAAGGTTCAGATTCAGCAAAATATTTCCCAGGGACTTGATGCAAAGGAGACCATTGCTTCCTAAGGGGGGAAAATGATCTAGGCAGAAATCGGTGGCCACCTAGCTATTCCACTAGCTCAAAACAGGGGCTTCCACCTTGGTAGTTTTTCGACAGCTTTTCAAGTCCTAAATTTTCGAGGTTGTTTTGAGGCCTTAAAAAGTGTTTTTTGGGCCCACCATAGTCACACTATATGCTTTGGCCAGATTGTGACAGAAAAATGTGTATTCCTTGGATAGACCTTTCCAACAAGCTATCGTGTGCCCCAAATAAAGATCATATGCAAAAGTTACACCCTTGAGAAGTTGATGAATCAACTACCCCCATCGGGGCCCACAAACCTTTTAGCGTTTCATCTTTTGGGTTAGGGTTTTGGATTTTCTTTATGTTAAAAAGGCCTCTAGAGCCTCATTGTGATCATAATATTCTTGTGAATGAGCATAGAGATCACATATCTTCTCAAATATAAGCTTCCACCATTCTAGCAAGTTCCTTTACTCTGTACTTTTACAGTTTCTGTACATTTCTATCATTAATAAAAATTGTGCATTATTGTATTTCTGTGTATCTCGAAATATATCTATGTATTTTCTTATTATATTTTCTTCTTCATTTCTTTCTCAAAATAATTTGGATCACTAGGTGCCATTTCACAAAATAGATGAGTTGTCAATGTAAAACCTCAAAAAATACTTTAAAATGTGCATATAAACATATAGAATTCAATTGGCAGTTGAGTGAGAAGTTCAGATATACTTCCATGAGTTTAATCTATGGTCCCTCTGATGATTATTTCATGGACATCTTCATGGAAATGTTGTGTTATTAGGTTCCTAGGTTGTTGACAGTATGCCAATATTCAAACTTGAAAATACGAGACAAATCACGAGGAATAACCTGGAACTTATAATAGATGCTCGGTGAGACCTTTAAAACAATATAAGGAGCATGTGAAACAGAGCTTGGAGTCAAAATTTATGAAAAAAACAAAACTGAGAGCTAGGTTCTGCCTGGTGCGTTGTGTTGTTCCCCCATCCATGTCTGGGGTAATACAACCTAAGTTTCTTGGCACCCTTACCAATGCTTTCATCCTCTTCCCACTTCGTGAACTTAGGATGAAATTTGGCCTTAAAATTTATTCATCTACACTTCAAGGAATCATGTCTTAATAATCATTTTCATTTGCAGGCCAACATATAAAAACGGGGTTGAAAACCAATTTAAGGGGTCGACATGTAATCGACGTGTCTGTGATATTCCTTGTACATTGTTTGAATCTCATTGCATTTTGGCACTTGTGATACTTTGAGTTGTCGACATATCGACATTCACACTACATTCCATTGTCGGTGTTCAAACCACATTTGGTGGTCAATAAATTCCAGAGTCCAAATCACATTGTATGGCCAATATGTGTTTAAGAGGAGCGGGTGGATAATGGTTTAAAAGGGTAAATAAAACAACTTAAGGTAATGATTTAGGAAGGGGACTCAAATGGTCT
>SNQJ01S0164177.1:0-18135 GCA_010110895.2 Picea sitchensis | reverse complement strand
TGTGTGCCATAGAAGTTATCTGAAGAGAACAGAAGTGATTTGATTGTTCTTGTCTTTGATTGCCTTGGAATCTCCATTGTACCTCCGAACAAGTGACTTAATGACTTGCTAGCTCGCATCTCATTCATCTCCCGGTCGTTGCCACCAGGCTTACGGTAGTTCCATTATAGTTGTGGTTCCATTTAATTGCAGGATTCTGATGTGGGAGAGGAATCCTTTATTATCCTTTGCATCTGTTGTTGCATTCAGACTCTGGAGGACGTGGTACAACTCATAAGTTTGCAAATTGCTGAGGAGGAGTTGGATTTTCGCCAGAATGTGCTGGAGTTTTTCATTTTTGACTCGTGTGCGAAGGATTACTATTTGGATTATTAACCGGGAGTCCCTTATTATCACCAAATCCTGGACGTTGTGTTTGATAGCTTTGTTTAGCCCTTCCCAGAGGGCCAATGCTTCTTCTCTGTTGCTGGTTTTTGTTCCAAGTCCCCAGGAAAAGATGATTTATGGACATCCGGTGGGGCTTATCAGGACCCCTCCTGCACCTGCCAAACCTGGATTTCCTTTGGAGGCCTCGTCAAAGAACAACATACGCTTGTTTTCCTTTCTCTTCCATTCTTTGAAATATTGTTTCTCCTTCCAAATTTCCCAAGTTTCTGGGTGAGGTGTGTTTCCAGTTTGCTGCTGTTGGTCTTGGAGATTGAAGTGTTCAATCCAGTGTTCCTCTTCCATCTCTAAGGGCCTTGAGTTTTTTTCTTTACAGAAGTAAGGGCCGATTTCACCAAAATAAGCCTTTATCTTTGTTTCAACTTGAGCGTGGCTACTTTTGATCTCCCTAAAAGTCTTGTTATTTCATTCAAGCCAAATTTTCCAAAGAATGAATTTGGAAGAGTGCACCAAAGGGTGGAGATTTGGCCCTTTTTAGATGTCTGGAAGGGACAGAGGGAGTTTCAATTGTGTAGCAGGTTCGAGGACTCTTGGGGTAAATCGAGAGTGTTGGGATACAAACCCATGGAAAACTTCCAGACATCCTTAGAGTAGACACAGCTTAGAATCGGATGGTCTATTGTTTCCTCTTATTGAGAGTAAAGGGGACATCTGTGAGGGCCTTCCCATCCTCTTCTTCTTAAATTTTCTCCAGTTAGGATGCCTTTATGTGCCATAGTCCAAACAAACATATCTATATTTGGAATGGACTTGGAAGTCCAGATTTCTTTCTAGATAGCTGAGTCCAGAGTAACGTGAGGGACGATTGTTGTATGTTGATACCCTGATGCGGTAGTGTAAAAGATGGAAAAATCTCCCCATCCTCTCTTGTCTTTTTTTCCTTTTTTTAGAGGGGATTTCCCTTGAAAACAAAAATGTCAGATTGTTCCATTCCTCTTCTAACTCTGAAGGTCTGTTGGTGGTTTCCCATCTTAGCCAAGTTATGTTCTCATCGTTCCCCCAAATTGAGATGTCCCACATACTATTTAAGTTCTTAGTTCTCATCCACTCTTTAAGCCGGTCGAGACCCTGCACCAAGCCTAGGGGTGGATATCCCATGATTGAATCTTCCCATAGGTTGATTTCTTTACCGTTTCCTGGTATCCATGTGAGGTGAGTCCTGAAGTGTTCCAATGCCTTCTGGCATAGAGAGAAAATTGGGGATCCTTTCACCACCAATGCTGACCTATCTAGGCATTTTTTCTTTGGGCCTCGAAAGTACTTCTTCCAGAGTGCTCTTTTACTCCAAGAGGATTTCCCGGTGATTAGGTTAAAGAGAATCTTTTCCCCTAGTGCAAGTTTTTGAGTATGGATGTTTTTAAATTGGAGGCCTCCTTTTAAGAAAGGTTTAGTTATTTTTTCCCAGCTTATTAAGTGCAATTTTCTTCCTTTCTTCTTTCCTCCTTCCTAGAGGAATCTTCTGAATAGAGATTTGATCTGTTGAATCATGGTAATAGGGTCTAGTAACAAGGAGCATTGGTAGATCAGAGCACTTGCTACTACTGCTTTGATGAGGACCACTTTCCCTGCAAGATTTAACCAACTTTCTCCCCAGGAGTTTATTCTATTTTTTTACTTGTCTATCAACGGGTTCCAGTGAGAGGCCTTTGCCTTGGTTTTGAAAATTGCAACTCCCAGGTATTTAAAATCATCCCAGATGGTGCATCCTTCCATTCCCAGTACTCTTGAAATTTATAGCATTTCCCTTGGTGTAATGTTCCATCCATAGATCTTGCTTTTAGTCAGGCTTATAACACTGCCATATATTTCTATGTAGACATCTAACTCCTTTTTAAATTTCTTTTGTTTTCTGCATACTTTCTCCTCCCATCAGCAACATGTCATCCGCAAATTGGGCATGATTAATGTCTTTCACCCCATAATCTATCCTTAGGCCAAGAAGGTTGTTATGTGTCTGGAAATGGTCCAATTGGAAGCTAAGAATTGAGGCCTAGATGGCATAAAGAAGAGGAGAGAGGGGGAAGCCTTGCCGAAGACCTCTAGTGGCTTGAAAGAACTTAGTGACACAATCATTCACTAGAGGGGCTATCCAAGGGGAGCCAATGCAAACTTTTATCCAGTTTTTAAAGGCTGGGGTGAAACCAAAATTTTCCATGACTTTGAATAGAAAATTATGCCTAACTCTATCAAACGCATTAGAAAGATCAAGTTTTATTATCATACCTTTGTCTTTTCAAAGAATGCTTGAATACAAGGCTTCTTGAACTAAGATGATGTTGTCCACTACATGTTTTCCTTTTACAAATCCACCTTGGTTTTCCGGGATGATAATAGGGAGAATTTTATTAATTTTTTTGGCTATTATATTGGTGAGGATTTTGTAGATTGTGTTGCAGAGGGAGATTGGCGAGAATATTCCAAAATTGACTGTTCCTTTTTCTTTCGGGATAAGAGATAGAAATGATGAATTTATTCCTCCTCCTATCTTGCTGCTAGTCTGAGATTTCCAAATCCATTTTGTGAGGTCTGATTTAATAATTTCCCAGCTATTTTGATAGAATCTGGCTGTGAAGCCATATGGACCTGGAGCTTTGTCTGGATTCATTTGGTCAAGTGCCTCTTTTATTTATTGTTGGCTGACAACCTTGGTTAGAATGTTGTTAACTTCATCTTGGATTAGGGTTGGGACAAGAGAGAGAGGGTAAGCTTTAATATCTATTGCAGACCTTTGAGTTTTTCAGTAGAGAGTTTCAAAGGTATTTGACACAGCTACCTTTATGCCCTCAAAGTTTGTTATTATCTGATTTTGGACATGAATTTCTGTGACTTTCTTGAATTGCTTTCTGGCTTCAACTTGTTTGTGGAAATAACTGGTATTTTTATCTCCTGCTTTCAGCCAAAGGCTTCTTGGCTTATGTTTCCAGTAATTTTCCTCTGCTCTACAGGCTTGATGCCATTTCCTTTGGAGTTGATCTTCTTGCTGCAAGGTTTCTTGGGTGATTTTCTGATCTTCCATTTCCAACTGGTGTTTTTCTAGTTGTTTTTGGGCCTCTTGGCGAATTACAACTGGGTTTGTTTGGGTTTTAACCAAGTACTTTAGCGCTGACTTTAGTCTCCTAAGATTTTCTTCCCAAACATAGAAGGCTGAGCCTCTTACTGTTTCATTCCAGATTTTGGTAACTCGATTTTGGAAGCCCTCATCGTGGATCTAGGCTGGACTGAATCTAAAGGGGATTGGTCTGAGATTCTTTTCATGTGATATTTCCAATAGGATTGGTTTATGATATGACACACTATGCGGGAGGATCTAAGAGGAGGGATTGAGTCCCAGAAGTAAAAAGGAGCTTTGGATTAAGAACCTGTCTAGCCTAGCTGGAATGTGTCCTGATCCAACCCTCTTGTTTGACCATGTGTATTTTCCTTTAGTTGGTTTGACATCCTCCATCTCCCAGTCTAACATGAGATCTTTGACCTATTCTCTTGTTGGGTTTCACACAATGGAGCCACCTTTTTTCTCGGTCGTAGCTAGGGTCAAATTTAGGTCTCCCCTAATAATGATATTTTCTAGATCGCTTAACAACAGGTAATATTTTAGGGTATCCCAACATATTATTTTTTCTTCCAAAAGGACTATCACATAAAGATTGAAGAGGCTTACTATTCGACCTATATCTTTGTGTAGAAGGTTGGTGTAGATCCAATGCTTTCTTGTTTCAGATTTGATTAGATCAAACTTTGTAGTATTCCAGAGGGTGCCTATTCCACCTGAGGCTCCTCTTGTGCTTTCTGCTATTCCTTGGTTGATTTTCTAGAGTGATTTTGTTGTGTTAAGGAAGTCTTTCTCTTCCATATTGGTCTCTTGAAGTAGAAGGATATCGGTATTTGAAGTTATAATGATATCTTTAAGTGCTTCTTCCTTTATTTTGTTGCCGAAACCCCTACATTTCCAGGATGTTAGCTTCATGATTTACCTGGGGGGGTGTCTGGGATCCTTAGAGAGCCTTGGAGTGCTTCCTTGTCTATATTACATTGATCAATTGTTTGATTGTTGGTTGCAAACCACTCAAAACGTCTTTGTATGTCTCCTTTTCTCTTTCTTCCTTTTTGGTTTTCTTCCTCTGCCTGTTTTCTTTGGGGTGGAAATGGTGTCACTTGCTCCCTCATAGTCACTGTCTAAGGAAACCTCTCCTTCCTCCATGTCCATTCCTGTAACCTATTTTGTTGCATTCTTCCTCTTCTCTTCTTATATATCTAGCGTTGGCATCTCTCTAGTTTCTGGGGTTGATTTCCCTCGCGTCTCTTCAGTTAGAGGAACTTCTTCTGAGGTTTCTCCTACTTTTTCTTTTTCTTGGTCCTGGTCTAGTGCTCTAAGACTGTTCTCTATCATTGTTACTGGTTGGTTTTAATTTCCCTTGGGTTGTGTGGGGACTGTCTTTTCAATTCTTGGTACTTTTGTTCTGGTTGAAATTTTTCCTTTTCTGGGTTGTTTCCAACCTTCTCCATTTTCCTTCTCCTTGCTTGGGTTTTTAGGGAAGTTTCATTGAAAATGGCCATATTCGTGGAATCCCCTGCATTTGAAAGGTAGTTGCTCATAGTCAAGCTTCTGGTAGTGCTTCCATTCTCCAACCTTTATCTTGATTTCCTCTGGGAGACCCACCTCTAGGTCCACTTCTATGAAGGAGTATTGTTCTTTGGGATCTACCCTATCAATATACTGACCCAACCCATTTCCGATGGCCTAGAGTGACATGGGGTTCCAACAGTGGATCAAGAGATTGGGAATCCTAACCTAAACTGGGACATCCTTGCGTACTTCAACCGCGGGGTTAAAACTTGGTGTATAATGATTCAGGTAGAGTCCTTGAGTTCCCATGAAATACGGTCCATTTCTGAAGATGAGGTCTTTGTCTTCCTGAGAGATGAATTCGAATATGAAGAACCCTCTTCCCACCACATAGCAGGTTACACTGCTCTTGATCAACGGATGCTAGTTTCTTTGGATCCAGTTATCTGTGGTATGGGCTGACGGCCAAAGCCCCGTGAATTGACCTACTAGACCATGGTATGATAGAGATATTTCTACATGCATTGGGTGGTCCGGGGATAGTTCTATTTCCGAGATAGATTCAAGTTTCTTGACGAAGATGGGGGGTTCAACAGGTGGAAGCTTCTTGCCTTGGGCAACCAGTAGCTTGTGGAAGGAATTTGCAGTTGAAGGAGGGGGCGTTGGCTCTCGTCCTCTGAAGGCTGCCATTGTAGTAGCTAAGATGCTTCAGAATCATAACCCTAGGCGGTCCTCAGAGAACTTGAATTAGAATTCACATAGAATGGTATCAAGCCCCAATCCGCAAAAAGTGAAGGACACGGGGGTGGGGTTTGATCCACTTATGTGTGCATGGGTCATGATACCATTTAATATAGTATCTTTGGGTGCAACCACAAGTTCAACCATTACCTCAAGGTTCGCCCATGGCTCCAAGTAAATCCCTCACGAGAATTGAACCTTTCCCAAGGGTGAAAAACTCCTCACTTTCCACCATTGGATCCAACCCCTTTGGGCTAGAATGTTGGTTCTTATGTTATCAACATTCATGTCGTTATTTGTTCTCTTGATGTTATGATAATAATTTTCCCATATTCTTACTGGAAAATATATGTTATCAATGTGCATAAGGAAAACATTACTGAGTATAAGAAGGCCCTTTTTTGTATATTTTTGAATCATGCCAATATATATAAAAATGCTTATGAAGAAAAGTGCAACAGAGTATCGTTGGAAAATAAATGTTCATAAATAGTAAATGAGATGAAAAATTGAATGATGGTAGTGGAAAAGTGGAGTGATGATAGTGAATAAAGTCCCCTACCCCCCAAATGAACTGGTTGCATGTCCTCATGCAATGTGGTATAAGTCGTAGAAGTGAAAAGGAAAGGGAACTGGGTGAGGGAATTTTCCAAATTATTCATTGCTAGCAGTTGAGGAAATACATGATTAAAGTTTAGAAAATAACATACCTCCACTTACCGAAAGTGTTGATGAACTATGCAATAGGAATATGGTTGATGCGACTACTAGAGCAAGGAAGATGTCACTACTGCAGGATCATGTGAAAAGTGACTTTTGTTGTAGTGGTGATCGTTGTCTGCTGGATCAGAGAATGTAAAGTGGAAGAATTTGAACTGCTACTGAATGAATCATGGAAAAGAGAAAGTATGAAAGTGGAACTATGGTACTCTTATATGGCTGAAGTCATGCTGTTATAACTACTAATAGAGTCATAAAAGTGTATAGTCTTCACCCACTGCTAACCTTGATGGTACAATTCTAATCATGCGAATGAATGTGTCGATGTCGAGCATGAAAAGAAGTCATTGGATTATTGACCAATGACGATTGTCGTTAACCAATCTGAGGAAATTCATCATTGATGTCAATGAGTACCAAGGTACCCGAGTACATCTTGCAAAGTGTGAATAAATGAGTTGATCTCAAGCCACATGCAAGATCTGACGATCAAGGGACATTGATGTATTCCCATGATTGTCAGCGAGAGAACTTGCCATTAAGGCATGCAAGCATCCAGATACTCGAAATGGACTCTAGTCTATATCCTAGATAAGGTGTTGAGGTCGATGGGGCAAGACTTTTGAAAGTTGGGCCTTAAGGAATCCCACATCAGTCAACACGAGTTTATAAAAATATTGGTAGGACTATAGATGTAAATATCTCAGTAGTAATAGTGTGTACGACAAGGCAATGTAATCATGGAAAGGGAGTTGTATAGTTTTATTGACAAGGAAAACTGAACTGACAAAGATTAAGAGATGTATGCAACTTAGAAAAATAGGCTTGTGCAAAGTCATGAAGGATAATTCAATGGAAGATGGGCTTCAACACAAGGATTACCAATCTGCTTTGAAGGAGAAATGGAGGAAGGAATTCATGATGCAATTGGGTTAATGAAAAGGTTTCTGTGTAACAAAAAACGTCATGATGTTTATGATGAGTAAAAACTCCTTCAAGAATTCAAGAAAGCATGTCTTTTTTCAAAAGTTTTTGTGATTTTTGAAAATCACTTGAGCAACAAGATGCAATCGGCTGCGCTCCTGAAAAAAACTTAGTACAAATCCTACATGAAAAATTGTGAGATGTTCGAAAATATAACATGCAGAAAGAAGGACAAATGCGACAAAGTAAATAAAATGCGTTTTATACCTCTTGTCATGGGCATTGCATATGCGTGCTTGTTTCATCGTTGATTTCTTGCTTAAGTGACTCCAAGAAACAATTTGACGTAAAAAAAAAAAACATTACTTTGATATTGTTTTCAAAAGATTATTTGAAATGTCCATTTGCTAAAAGGTTTTATTTTTCATGAATTTAACCTAAAATTTTCTTTTTATCATGCATTTTTTTTTCCTTTAAACAAAACAAACTGAAATACTATAATAAAACAAACATACAAATAAATCTCTCTCTCTCTCTCTATATTTTCAATAAATAAAAGAAAATTTCTTTTTTATTATTATAATAAAACAAACCAATAAAATAAAATTTGTTTTATTATTATAATAATTTTTAATGTATATATATTTTTTTATAATACAAAAAACGATTAAAAGAAAATCTATGAACTCAGGCTAGGAAACGCTGCAACTTTCATCATAATTTACAAGTATATAATTGATTTCATGCTGCTGATTTACATAATGCAACTAATACATGGCATGCACAAGGACTGATGCAAGGTAAATAAATGGTCATACGAAGTTACGACGTAATCAGGGTTCAAGTTCGGTGGAGTTGTTTTTGAAGGACTTGATCGCACGTAAACCATCTAATGCTCCGAGCAAATGTTTGAGGTGTGCATATATGGTCGGATTAGAGATTGAGCCATTGGATATGCTATTATAATAAATAATTATTAGCTGGTCTCTTCAGAATACATTTTCTACCTGACAAATGCATAAAATAGATTTGAATGGTTTCAAACCTGCATAACGCCCTTATATTATACCTTCTTTAATACTGAAGAAACCCTGCTTCCCGACCATCATGAATGAACACACATGTACAATGGCCAGGGAGAAATAATTATCGCATACACCTACTTACTATTCTGCCCCTCAGCGTGTAAAAATGTATCCAACTTTCACTACGTTAGAGGCTCGGTAAAGGAGTATCCAAGGCTATGAAGCTGCTCCATAAACGCTCCCATCAACACCGAAAATGAAATCACTGACTGAATGAAGCGATCACCGAACCGTCACCCACCACAATGAACCTTAGAAATGATAAGAAACAGACAAGAAAGAGGCCTATTTTTCATGTTTGTTCCTGGACCTTAACACATTACGGGCTCATTATTTTTCCTTTAAGCACACTTGGAGACTGGCGGGTAGAATATCACTTCCCGTGGAGTGCCACAAACTTAATTTTGGAGGCTTTCAGTTTGAAAATAATTTTTGATTTCCAACCATTAAAACAACCAGATAAACACCCATCACAGTTAGAATTGACAAGGGGTACATATTTCCCAGTATTCTCAGACAAGGGCTCCAAGATACCCTTAACTCCATGCTTCTTAGGAACAACACTCGACTGAGAATACAAAGAGGCCATTGTTAATTGGTGTCTGCCAAATGCTTCGTTCTCAAACTGGTTTCCGCTGCACAGATCAGATTTGTACTGGTTTTTTTATAGATTGAGATCTAAGTCTCGTCATGGCAGCTCTCTGTAATTGTAGGCAACAATAGGACTCATGGTTGTGCTATACTTAGTGTAGATCCATGGAAACCATATCCCAATCAATCGACATTCATAATATTGGATATGCGTACCCTCGTGGCAGCTTGTAACCCCATTTCGCCAATAAAAATCTTCATTAATTGCCAACAACTTCCAGATAAATGCAAATTACATCATGCAACCACCTTCAAAATCCAGATGTGATGGCTTGGAGCTATAAACTTTAATGACCGAATATATATGGGACGATTGAATGTATAGTTTTATCTCCTTGTATTTGATTAAATATGGAAGAAATGGATTGGCAAGAAGATTAATGNAGATTTGTACTGGTTTTTTTATAGATTGAGATCTAAGTCTCGTCATGGCAGCTCTCTGTAATTGTAGGCAACAATAGGACTCATGGTTGTGCTATACTTAGTGTAGATCCATGGAAACCATATCCCAATCAATCGACATTCATAATATTGGATATGCGTACCCTCGTGGCAGCTTGTAACCCCATTTCGCCAATAAAAATCTTCATTAATTGCCAACAACTTCCAGATAAATGCAAATTACATCATGCAACCACCTTCAAAATCCAGATGTGATGGCTTGGAGCTATAAACTTTAATGACCGAATATATATGGGACGATTGAATGTATAGTTTTATCTCCTTGTATTTGATTAAATATGGAAGAAATGGATTGGCAAGAAGATTAATGTGAATAGTATTAACCACAATAAAATTGGTGCACCATTAAATATAATCAAACAAGATTGTTGCAAATCAATCAAATCATATCTAGTCTTACAACCTCCAACAAAACAATCTCTGAATGCGGTTGAACGAGGAGATAAACCATCTAAAACCTATTTTGAGAATCTGGGATATGAAAAAAAATGGATCTTCTTACCTCATTGATCCCTCTCATCATGCACTTACCTGCACATTCCTTTAATCAATTATTCCAGCAAGGTTGTTGGAGCATGTGCCTTCATCTCGTCCAAATTTGTCATTCGATCTGCGTACCAATCACATCCAATTGCATTCGACAGAGTTTAAGAAACAAATCCAACTCCACGTGTGGATTCATTCGGCTGGGTGAATGATGCATTTCTCCTTCAACATTGTTATCTCCATTTTCATTATGGCGTGTGAGTAACATGCAAGCAAATGTTCATGCACAGTGGAAATAGTGAACAGTGATAAACAATTTCATTTTGATCAGATAAATTAGAGTCTTGTGCTTAGTGAAGGTTGGTTGAAACCAAGTTATTGAGATATTGATTGACTACCTTCGACCTGTGCATTTTAAAGTGAGGAGAGGAGTAGTCAAATTATTGATGGGCAAAACCTCGCAAGTTGTTTATTTGTTCGATTTATGTGATGGTTTCTACGTATTCATGATATTTTGTTGCTTGCAGGGTTATTTATTATAGGATAAGGGGTGAGAGAAAGAATATGGTGCGCAAACCAGACCAAAGTTTAAAAACAATATTATATGTCACCTGCCTCTTATATTGCATAGATTGCATACCTTCTTATTCATTTATTTATTTATATATATATATTTAAATGTACTTACTGTTTTATTGTGTAGATGGAGGATGCACAATTTTTATTTATGTATTTATTTTTATTTATTATGCTTTTAAAGTAAATAATAAAACTATTTTACAAGCTTATTAAAGATCTATGAGAAAATGGAAGACAAAAAAATAGATTAGGAAAAAAAAATTGTTTCGTCAATTAATTGATATTCCTGAAATCAGCCAATCAATCATCCTACTTTCTGATCCTTGGGATCGCACGAAGCGCAGAGGAGAGAATACTTATTCTAGCAAAATAAAAAACTTAAAAATAAAATCCTACCTACACTATGCTAATTATAATTGTGAAATTAGTTACGTGTAATCAAATAGCTAATGTAGCCATGCACGCAACAGTAATAAAAAATATGTTATCTTTCAATTTCGCAATTGACAGTCGAGAATATGTATGGACGTGCGAAATTAGCTAATGAAGTTCTAAATTAACAAAATAAAAAGGAAAACTAAATGGAAATAACCTAGTACTTTCTTGAAACCAACGTTCAATCAGGTTTTTGTAGGCATAATTTGTCTTACTCAGGTTTTTGTAGGCATAATTTGTCTTACTCAGATCATGTTCCAACTCCTTGTTGTCCTCCTCGACCTCTTGTGCACCTAATGGTTCTTTATTAAATGTGCAAGGTCCTTTGTATGTTGATTATGTATTTTCCTCAGGAGGAGTGAATAAGATTTCGACTGCTGTCAAGATCTCCTCTTCCAGAGAAGAGGAGACCCCAACTTTTTCTAGGATATGAGTGAGTTGTTCCAAGCTTAAATTCATTGTTAAATCATGTCAAAAAAATGATTCTTACAACACCCAAATCAAAATGAAAAACTTGAAAAAAAAACACTCTTGCTAAAACATAAAAAAAGATTAGTCTTCACAGTTGTGGAGATTAAAATGTTCCTGATAGTTGGTAGGGAGAACATGAGGAGTCTCCATTCAAGTAGCTACTATGACCCCTTACCAACACATGTAGATCACACTTGAAAAAATTGAAACTACTTTTGCGGAAATTGAAACTACTTTTACCTAGTTTGTAGGGAGAACATGAGGAGTCTCCTCTCACAAGCTTCTATGACCCCTTACCAACGTGTCTAGATCACACTTGCAAGAATTAAACACTCTTTCATAAATTGAATTTTTCAGAAATTGAAACTACTTTTACCTAGTTGGTAGGGAGAACATGAGGAGTCTCCTCTCACGAGCTTCTATGACCCCTTACCAACATGTCTAAATCACACTTGCATGAATTAAACACTCTTGCATGAATTGAAATTTGCAGAAATTGAAACTACTTTTACCTAGTTGGTAGGGAGAACATGAGGAGTCTCCTCTCACGAGCTTCTATGACCCCTTACCAATACGTCTATATCAAACTTGCATGAATTAAACACTCTTGCATAAATTGAAATTTGCAGGAATTGAAACTACTTTTACCTAGTCGGTAGGGAGAACATGAGGAGTCTCCTCTCATGAGCTTCTATGACCCCTTACCAACACATCTAGATCACACTTGCATGAATTAAAATGAAAAAGAAAATAATACCTCAATCCATTGTGCTTCCCCGACAACGACGCCAAAATGTTGGGCTCTAAAGATGTCCTAAAATATAACCTCTATGCATCATCCAAAGGTAGGCGTTGGCACAATCGTTTTACTTGTCACCTACATAGGTTCTTACCTTCCGTTTTCAATACTCGTCCTCCAGAGATGCAACCCCTGCAAAGGGACAACAATTGTAACAAAAGGAACGACAATTGTTCCGTTCAAATGAACAACACGACCTACAAAAGGAACAACAATCATAAAAAGGGAACGATAGTCGTTATATTGGGCCAAACTAATGTTGTATTAATTGAGTTGTAGTACTTGCCCAACTATTTAATTTGTCAACCTAAGGTTCGTAAACTAATGAAGAACACACAAAGTTTATGCAGGATTGAAGTGAGACTAATCTAATCTAATGTTTAAGCTACAACTGAAATTGAATCATTAATATAACACACGACTGAAATTGAATCATTAATCTAATGCAACAAATTGAAACACATGACTTGGAATTGAAATTAATCTAGGAATGAGAAATTGCTTAAATGAAATTAATCTAGGAGTGAGAAATTGCGTGAATGAAATTAATCTAGGAATGGCGAACTACATGAAGGAAAAGAAAATACAACATGTGAAGAGTTGAATGACACAACAACATATGTGAGCTCACACCAATGAAGAAATCTTACATTATAATAATCAAATCAATCTTCATAACAAAATAATGAAAGAATGAAAACCAAATCCATGAATCAAAGCTAAGAATCCCTTTCTCTTTCAAACCCTAATGACTACCAAATAACTCTAATTCTTGATTACTACCCTACGTGAATCCTCATGAAGAGAGAGCACTCTCTTTTATACATGAGAGCCTTGAAGATAAGATAACAATCTCATAATTAAAGATCCACTTTTCTCTCAACCTATTTCCCATTATTACAAAATATAATCCCTTCAAATCCTCACACATATCTCTAATATATCTTGGATAAGATATTCCAACGAAATCTCCATGATCTTCTCCTTGGAATGGGATTTAATTATCTCCTCAAATGTTGAAATGGTGGAGGAAGTATTCAAGAAGTCTGTTTGAATTAATCCTTCTCATATTCCTACACATTACAAAGCTCACATATTTTTGAGATATATATGAAAACATGTCAATTTTCTAACATTTAATCACAAATTCCCTTTTAATACTAAAATGAATAAAGTGGAAAATAATAAGGTGAAACCCAAGTATATTTATGAAATGATATCATGAAAGGTTAATGGGGCAATGAAATGTGGAGAATGATGAAGGGAAAGGTGGATGAAAATAGGACATTCATGAGCCCCAATAGTGCACAAGTTTTGAATCCAAAGAAGCCTTTTGTAAATAAGTCATGATGTAATGTGCACCCGTGTAAGGGTGCGAGGGTGGAGCACTGAAAGAAGAGTGTGCACAACCTAGAATTTTTGTGCGCACTAGTTTAGTGCACGAGATTTATGTTGTGAGGCTGGTGAACCTGGATGCAATATATGAGTACTATGGTATTGAGACTGTAAATGTAATTAGATGAAAATTTAATGAAAATACATCCTTGCAGCAGACCAACCATGTAAAAGAGAATGGGGGGCTTAAACTCCACTAGCTGAGGTTAAGGGGGATGGTTTAAAGGGGATTAAACCCAAAAATGAATATTTTATTAATATTTCTTTAAAAGTGTAAATTTATGATATATTATTTTATCCTAATTCCTGAGGGGACAAGTGTCTGAAGGAAGTTCTCAACATGACAAGTGTCAAGTTGGGAACATGTTGTAGATTGAAGGTAGTTCTCAACCTGACATGTGTCAAGTTGGGGCCATGCAGTCAAATATTTTGGACTTCGTCCATTCTGGTATGGGGGGAAGGATGAACACTTGATGATTATGCATGGTGTGACCGAGCTTTGAGAGATATGACTGTTCTGCCATCAACCTCACTATTCTTTCATAGAATTGTTTAGTGAGTGAACCCCATTGTTGTTGTCATGAGCCTGATGGTTACTATGGTAAGTATGTTGACTATTGTCATAGATACATATGTATGGCATAGAATGGAGAGATAAAATGAAGAGGAAGGTTGTCATGTCTGTGGTTTATTAAATTGAAGAGGAAGGTTTTCAGGCCTATGGGACTTTAGATTGAAGAGGTGGGATATCATGCCCATGGGAGATTGCATTATCTCTAGGTGAGAGAATTGCTAGGAATTATTTCCCAAGGTGCCAAACTGTAGTGATAAGGCTCTGAGAATTCCTATTTGTACTATTTTTGAAGCCATGGAAGGGAAGTAAAATAGCCTAAGTAATTTTGAGTAGATAAGGGGCACACTTACTGGGGTGGGACATGAATGTGGGGAATGAGAGACTATATATTGTGAGTGTGAATTGGCATTTGTGATGGAATTTCTTGAAATTGAGTCACATGTGAATGAATTACCTGTGACTAAGTTACTATTGAGTGATATACTTTAGCCTCACTAGGAACCATTACCCAAGTGGAGTTTATCTCCAGCTCAGGGGTGACCCAGTGTTCAGATTTATGAACAATGTGGTCCAAGGCTAGGAGGAACGTGGAAGGTCTGCCCACATTTGATGTATTTTATTCCAAAAATAAGTGCCAATTGTGTGCTCAATTATGTTTGTAGTAATATTTATGCAATTGATGTCATGGATTTATGTTGTTTAAGTTATATGCATATTCTACTATGATTGTGTATAATTTTGTTATGAATATGTATATAATCATGCATTGCAGAATGCATGTTATGTTTTAATTAGTGAAAGAGTTGTGTTAGAGAAATTTTGGTGGAATTGTTGTTAAATTGGTATTAAAGTTGTTGACAAGAGGATTTTTTGGTGTGATGTGTCCATCCTGGGTAGTTGGGGACATTACAAAATGGTATTAGAGAAAGAAAGTTTAAGTGGCATTTCCCATCAGGTGGTTGGGGGTGTTACAAAATGGTATCAGAGCCTATTTTTCAACACTGAACTTGGATGGGCCAAGTTAAAATCATGCCAAAGAGGAATTTTTCACAGATAATTGAATTCAGGAGTGGCCAAATTTTTAGTTACAATGCATCCATGACAGAAATTTGAAGCACTTGAGTGAAATTGGGTAAAAGCCCAAATTTTTGTTGTCAAATTCAAGAAGAATTTGGGGAATTTTTTTAAGTGAAGTTATATTCCTTATTTCTAATCTTTGTTTAAGAAATTTTAGATAATAACTGTTCAAATTTGAAGTTATAGAGAAACCATGATAAATTGAGTGGAATTGTTTGAATAAGATTCATAATTTGTGAAGGAATTTGGAAACATTCGCACCAGAAATGATAACCAATAACACACACAAGAAGTTGTTGTTGCAGAGGTTGAATTGGGTATACTGGAGTTAAATTGAGAAAATTTCATGATTGCAGAATTCCATGGTGGAAAATTGGGTGAGAATCAAGAAAAAACTCCAATTTTTGTGGCACAAATTATGGAAAAATCAATTAAGTGATCAAAATCATTGTGCGCTCTAAGTAGTAGTGTTGCACATGTGTGTGCACTAAACATTGGTGTTGCAAAAAAAATAAGGGTATATAGTGTATATGCACTAAAGTGTGGCACTCTTCCACCTATAACATGTTGTGTGCGTGAAATATAGGTGCATGATAATGTGTGTTGAACATTGGCATTGTAGGGTGTGTGTTTGAAGTTTGGGCGCACAGTGTGAACACATCAAAATGAAACATTGTGTAGTGCAGTTCTTGCAGTGTGTGAAAGGTTGTATTGTTTGTGTGTGACACAAAATTCGTGCTCCATAAATATTCTCTCTCTATAGAATAATGGTGCAGAGGAAGAGTATTGGTGTGCGATGTAAATGCACTTAACGTTGAAGTGGTGTGGTATAATGTTGGTAGTGCGTGCAGAGTATTGGTACATGACACAAAGGTTATTCTCAACAAAGTATTGGCGCACAATATAAAAGTAGACATACTTATTATAAGTGCATGGTGCATGCACTACATTTTAGCATTACGTGTGTATGCCTACACATGCTAAATATGAAGTTATAATTGAAGTAGCACACATGAAGTCAATTGGGAAGTTAATATTCTCAAGAAATCAAAAGAAATAATTTTGATGTTGTGTGAAAACATAATTGTACATCATTTCATGATTTGTTAAATTGTTTAGCCTAACAAATTTTGTTGGCTGCACATTTTGTAGAGTTAGCAACAATTAAATCAGAACAGGATCCACACAAGTTTAGAATCATGGAAGATGTGCAGGGGGATTACAACCATGAAAAATAGATCAAAGGAATGTATGTCCATATGGGTAATGAAGGTACAAATTCCAATGGACATGGAGAAGGTAAGGAAGAAATAATAAACTTTGTAGAAACCATAAAAGGTTTAAAAAGGGATGTTCTAATTCATAAAGATGGCATTGAGAGGCTTATGAAATCCAAGGAGAAACATGAGAACTTAAAAATTAAGTTGATGCAGATCTTGGACAGAATAGAGAAAAAGATGGATAAGCATATTGATTCAAGCATATTATAAATCTATAAGTCTCATGATAAGAGGAGAAGAACAATGTGCAACAGAAGTGCTAGCAGGAAGTACCATTACTTTCCAGGGCATTCAACTAGGAGAGCATGCAATAGTTCAAGTCCTTTCAAGAAACCTAATAAGACTAGGGTGGATGAATGTTAGGGGGGAGTGAAAAAAATAAAGCCTCTTACTTTTGATGGTGAACCTAAGAAGAATGAGGATGTAGAGACATGGCTTCTAAATATGAGAAAGTATTTGCAATTGCATAACTACTCTTCACTAGAAGGAGGTAGACTTTCTATTTATCATCTCAAAGGAAAAGCATCAATGTGGTGGGACCATTATGTGCAAGTACAACACATGGATAAGAAGAAGGTGACTTGGAGGGAATTCAAGAGGTATTTTCAAAAGAAATACTTGACTAGTAGGTACTATGATAAGAAAATGAAATAGTTCTTTGAACTCAAGCTTGGGAGTATGACCATAGATGAGTATGACAAGAGGTTTTTAGAATTGATGAAATATGTTTCCTTCATAAAGGATAAGAAAGTTAAGATTGAGAGATATTTGAGTGAGATGCCATGATTTATCAGTGGCAGAATACAATATGATGATCCCAAAACATTTGAGGCAACAATAAGAAGGGATAGGTTCCTTTATGATCTACAAAAATGGAAAGCATCTTACCAGAAAGTTTGGGAAGATGAGAAGAAAAGCAAGATGGAACAGAAGAAGGAGGGAACTAAGACACCATTCTTCAGAAATAACTATTAGGAACAACCAACTTCTAAAGAATATAGAATGACAGAGTCATTAGGGAAAATTCCAAGGAAACCACCTATTCAATGTTGGGGTTGTAAAGAATATCATATGTAGAGATATTTCCCTCACATAAATGAAATAGAGAATACTATTCACAACGCGTAGTAAGATAAAATAGTGGAAGACATGGTTAGAAGTGTACCTAAGATCTATGTAGCCTTGGACAACAAGCAAGAAGATTTTTAATCACACATGATTGAAGTAGAAGGTAAGATCAATAATCGACACATTGTTATTTTAATTGATTCATGAACTAGTCACAATTATCTAGACCCTAAGATGGTAGAAAGGTTTCATTTTCCCATAAGCAAACTTGGAAAACCTTGGATGGTGCAACTAGATACAGGAGCTAAAAGAAAGATTAATGAGATGGTAAAAGCATGTCCAATGAACATAAATGGAATGAATATCAACAAAGATATAAA
>SNQJ01S0164176.1:0-21240 GCA_010110895.2 Picea sitchensis | reverse complement strand
GGTGCAGTGCAACAGGGCCTAGAGACAGAAGAAGAAGAAGAAAAAGAGCAAGAGGGCGTATTGGAGGTTGGGGCGTCGTCCACGCAAGGGAAAAAGAAAAATTAAGCTAAAAGCAATGTGCAAGGGATATCGCATGCATAGGAATAATTTACAATAGTAATTACAAAAATCCCATATGGAGTGAAAGTGGATGATGAAATTATAGTAGGTGTGAACAATATGAAATACTCGGACCATGATGTAGCAGACACTGTCAAATTCCCGAATTTGGTGCAACACAACTACATGGAAAGTAGAAGAGAGGGCCCATCAGGTGTGTTATTGTTGGAACCTGTGCAATGGATCCTGGGGCTCTATAACACAATAATAATGAATTTACTAGATATACTGCACTTTGGGTGTGGTAAACATATCAACGGATGTGTGAAACAAATCCTAGAAAGGGTGCATGGAGGTGCCTTATGGATGGATAGGCCAATGCCTATCAATGTATATTTAATAGCTACAATTACTAGGCTACCCATGGATGGGAATAAGATAGAAAACTATCTGGAGGATAAGAATAAGGAAAATGCCATTTTGGATGAAATTAAGGATAAATATGGCATAGATAGAGGGAATAGGGGGATCAAGATCAATGACATAAATGAACCGGTGAAAACATTTCCATTAGGTTGCTAGCATGTAAGTTAATTCACACATTGGGATTCATGCACTATCTTGGATTCCATTAGCCTTATTGGTGGTTTCCTCGCCTTTGTTAGCAGTTTTCCTCATTGGTTGTTATTCGGAGGGTCCTTTTCATGTACTATTTGCACCTGGCACACGTGAAAGACGCAGAGGTTTGTTGGTTCATGAACATGTTCTTTGTCTGATTTCCTTCAAATAATCAATCTCATGCTTTGTACCTCATGTTGAATGATGAGAGATGCCTTAATCCTCTACTTTCAATGGGTCTCCTTCCATCGACTTCATATCATCTATTATGGAGACAATACCTAGAGTCCTATGAGTACCTAGAGGCTTGCAGTCATTAGTGGAAAAGTTATCTCACCATCGACAAGTGGGAATACATCAATGTCTCTTGATCGATGGATTCTTTAAGTGTTTGAACCCAGATCATTTATTCACACTTGTAAGAATGTACTCGGTCCCTTGATACCTACTTTCATCATTGGTAGGTTGTCTCTCATTTGTTAACGGTATACCTCAATGATTGGTAATCAAATGAAGTCTCATTATGTTCGACCTCAACTCCTTTATTTACATGATGTAAACTTGAACCTTTGGTGGATTGTGTAGAAGAATTGAAGACATCAGTTTATAGTCGTAGCTTTCAAGACCTGTTGCTACCTTTCATTGGACCAGTACCTATGTGACTTCAGTGATCATGGGAGATCAGATTGTACTCCATTGTATACAAATATCTTCAAATTGATTTTGAGATTGGTTTTACTAAGCCTTGTTTGTGACTATGATAGCCTTTGGCATGTAGCCACCTTTGTATTGCCTATTCATGTCCATGGACATTTATTTGGTATATTTTCACGTGGATCTGTAGTGTAATTCAAATTGGCATCCATGTATGCAAAGTCAATACATATTGTAATGAGAAACTAGTTCTTCCAGCTGGGTCCCCATTACTCAACTTCTAGGTCTTATAATGTATTTCGGCCATCACAGATACTCCTCTGACCTCACACATTATGGGGTTATCTGTTATAGCAATACTTTCCTGACCCTAGGAAAACTGGCACTGAGGGCCTTTTTCCATTTCCCTATGCAGACTTGAAATCCCCTTTTGCAAATCCCAGAGATAAACACATGATTTTTCCACATATACGCGCCCTTCCTATATTGCAACATGCATATACACATGTTACGCCACTACAACCCACGTACATTGGGATTTGTTCCCAAAATTAAAAAATGGTGTCAGGATTCCATGTCACATCATGAGATCAATGATCCTTGGCCTTCCATATACTGGAAACATTTTGAATCGGCCCTTCAGTTCCACTTGAAGGCTATACATGGTCCAAAACCGAGCTATGGAAAAGAGGATAAGGAATTCAAATTTTAGAGAAAAGTTACTCTGGAGAAATTATTCACTTCACATTGAGTCTGCATCCCTTTGTCCTTTAAGTTTGAACACATTGTTCAACCCCCAAACTCTTCCCTTATTGATTGAGAACCTCATAGTATCTCTTATATGAGCTTTCCTTTGGTGGAGGATTGAAGTGGTGGAGGCCCAATTGGAAGGAGCTTAGTTTCTTGGTTCTGAACCATGCCGACACAAAAGTTTGTAACTCATTCACTTCTATTGATTACATCTTAATATAAATACTCTTTTCTCATCCAATTAATATCTTGTGAATATTTGAATTGTTATTCCATGGGAATATTTGTTATGAATATTGATGGATTATTCTATTGAATGTGCTAACATTATATATTATCACCATATGATTTCATTTCTTGGTTTTTGAGGACTAGTTGCAGGTATATTGCTTTGGTTTAAGTGCTCAACAGTGGAATTCATCGAATGTCTGGACGAGGTAGGCCTTTTATCTTGTCTTAATAGAATATTTTTTATATAGCATACTTGATATTAGAGTTGACTTTTGCAGTCATTTTCGTCTATTTTGGTTTACCCCTAGCCATAGAGAGATTTTCCTCATAACATGAGGACATGAAGTGTACTCCTGCACTGTTGGATTTCCAGATTACCATCAGATCAGAATTTCTCTGGATGATAGGTACAAAACTAAATTTGCAACAACGTGGGGGTCATATCAATACACAATAATGTCATTTGGTTTAAAAAATGAACCAACAATATTTTCTAGAGTAGTAGTAATTGCATTCAAGGATTTTATACATAAAGTTTTATAGGTTTATATGGATGATTGGAAAATATTCAGTTTATTGAAGTACAATGTAGAAATTTTTAGGTTAATGTTAAAAAGATGTATATAATGTCAGATCTCATTGAACATTAAGAAATGTATATTTAACACACCTTACCATCCTGAATCCAATGGTACAGTAGAATATTTTAACAAGATTCTAGAAACTGCATTGATATTGATTTGCAATGTGAATAGGGAGGATTGGGATTTGAAGGTATCAATAGTTATATGGGCTTATATGACTACATGCAAGAATCTTACAAGAAAGACACCATTCAGACTAGTGTATGGGCAAGAAACAATGGTCCCATTGGATTATTTAGTACCTAGTCTACGCATTGTAACAATCACCAACATGACAGAAGAAGGTGGTGTGTAGGAAATACTGGATCAACAAATGGAGATGGAATAAGAAATAATTCTAGCAGGATTTCACCAGGAGGTACATAAAGCAAAGGACAAAGCTTGGAATTATAATCACATAAAGAATAAAATATTTAAGGAAGGATATCTAGTTCTCCTCTATGAAAAATGTATCTCTAACACCCTAGGAAGTTCAATATGCATTGGTTAGGGCCTTATTAGGTAGAGGCCATAAAAAATGGAGGTGTTGTGCAAATGAAAAATCTTGCAGGAAAGAATCTTAGAGGACTGGTGAATGGAATTCGACTGAAGTTGTATCAAGAAAGTAAACCTAACAACCTAAGGTAAAAACAAAAAGAGGAGGTATGATTGTACATATTGTATATGGTAGATGTTAGAAGAAAAATACAAAATTCCATAAAAATAAGAAATGTAACAAAAAGACAAAAATATAGGATAATATTTGAAGGTTTTTTATGTAATAGAATTGTTAGCATTAACAATGAACCGCAAAAAAATTAGTGTTGACGACAATGTGCACTGGAAAGTAGTAGACAAGTACAAAAAGTGTAGCACACAGGAAAAAGTGAGAAAGTGAAAACTGTCAGTGCAGAACAACTGTTAGTATGCCATCCCACTATAGAGTCGGAAAAAGGGGGGAAATGCATTCATTTTTGTTTTTGTTAAGGATAAGAGAGAAGAATGAACCCTAAGTGCAAGAGTGAGAATTCTTGACAACAGGTTGAGATTTATAGCACAACAGTCTAGATTTTAGTAAGATGTCACCACCACGAGTTAGAGCATAGAGCAGGGTTGGTCGAAACATGAGAAGAAACACTTGGGTGATGCAACCAGGGACATAGGACATGTTGATGATAGTTGATGTGGATGAAATACATACGCCAGAGTATGAGCCACATAGAATGCATGTGGAGGAGGAAGAAAAACCATCACAAGAGGTCGGGTAGCCTAAGGAAGATGCATGAAGAACATAGTCTGATGCATCAATATGAAAAGGGACACAGCATGAAGAACATTCCATGGGTGCAGTGCAATAGGGCCTAGAGACGGAAGAAGAAGAAGAAAAAGAGCAAGAGGGCGTACTGGAGGTTGGGGCGTCGTCCATGCAAGGGAAAAAGAAAAATCAAGATAAAAGCAATGTGCAAGGGATATCGCATGCATAGGAATAATTTACAATAGTAATTACAAAAATCCCATATGGAGTGAAAGTGGATGATGAAATTATAGTAGGTGTGAACACTATGAAATAATCAGACCATGATGTAGCAGACACTGTCAAATTCCCGAATTTGGTGCAACACAACTACATGGAAAGTAGAAGAGAGGGCCCATCAGGTGTGTCATTGTTGGAACCTGTGCAATGGATCTTGGGGCTCTATAACACAAGAATAATGAATTTACTAGATATACTGCACTTTGGGTGTGGTAAACATATCAACGGATGTGTGAAACAAATCCTAGCAAGGGTGCATGGAGGTGCCTTATGGATGGATAGGCCAGTGCCTATCAATGTATATTTAATAGCTACAATTACTGGGCTACCCATGGATGGGAATAAGATAGAAAAATATCTGGAGGATAAGAATAAGGAAAAGGCCATTTTGGATGAAATTAAGGATAAATATGGCATAGATAGAGGGAATAGGGGGATCAAGATCAATGACATAAATGAACTGGTGAAAACATTTCCATTAGGTTGCTAGCATGTAAGTTAATTCACAAATGTAGGAAGGAGGAAGTACCAACAAGGGTGGTATAAGTTGCATCACAGTGCGCGAACGGGAGATCAATGAGTTGGGCCCCTTATTTTCTCAATTCCTTCCTGGAATATTGTAAGGATACCAAATATTGGGGCTCTAAGTTCCACTACTCATGGTTAGTCATCCTCATTGCAATAGTAGGTTGGCAAGAAACATTGTATATTGTGTTTCTTCAGAGAATAGGAAAGTGTGGCGTAGCCCGATACACTTCACTAAGGAGAAAAACAGACTCGAAGAAGAATAAGAAGGTGAACAATGATACATTCACACTATATATTTTGGAGATCCAGGACCACTTAGCCAACATGTGGAGGATTTCACCTAAGACAGTATAAGAATTTGGACAAAATTCTAATGTTTAGGCAATGTGCCACAATATGTGGTTGTAGGTGAAGACATATCTAGCAAAGGAGTGGCTACAACTGAGCTACTGCGTGACGATGCCGGATATAAAATTGTAGGTCTAGAAATGGCCTGATGAATGGAAGGTGTTAGTGCCAATAATGCATACTTAGACGTAGGAAAAAATAGTCCCCGCATAATAGACATGCAAAAATGGTGCCAACAAGAAGAGGAATACAACAAAAGGCCAAGTGGGTGGAAGAAACACATGACATAGAAGAAACCATAGGGTGGTTCCACACAGGATCCATCACGCACAGGGAAAACACCAGAAGTTATAAGAAAACATGTGTGTGTAACAGAAGTGAGGATAGAAACATAGAATATACCCATGGAAAAATAATATGGACAAGAGACAGGGGTGGATACAGACATGTTAGAGACATCTTAGCTAGCATAGGCCCAAATGAAGAGAACATGGGAGAAATCAAGTGGCTCAAGGAAGAAGGAGAAGGCCCATAGAAAACCACCCCACACATCACTGACGATAGATGATGTCGAACTAGTAGCTACAACCATTGAATATTGGCTATCAAAATCTTGGGAGAATTTCGAGAAGCATAAGGATTCAATTATGGAGCAGGTGCAGGAGGTAAAAACTGTACTTGAACCACTAAATATCAGAGTAGAGCACTGACAAAAAAAAGACCAGTGGAGACTAGGGAAGGAATTCCAGCAGGGGAAACCATAGAGATCATAGTGCAAGGGAGAAGAAACTTCATGATAACACTTGATATGTTGTATATAGATGAGGAGGTGGAACATAAGCCTCTAAAGGAGATAGATACATTTGAATTGGCATTTCCCAAGATTCCTATGGAGGTGTTGTATAAATTGCAAATCAATGTCACACAGGAAATCTAGTCTAGGGAAAGGTTGGATGCAACAAAATTACAGACAAGGAATGAGGAGAACATCACACTAAAGGAATAAATTAACTAGGAAGGTAAGGAGAATAATTTGGCACAACAGAAGGTAAAATAAATGGAGAAACGCATTGGCGCGGTGTTTCAAACCACCCTGGACAGCGCATGATCCGAGGAAGTATCATAGGAAGAAAATAAGAATAAAATAGCTCAAGATTTGGAACAATACAAGAGACAAATAAAGGAGTTGGAGGAGCACGTAGTACCCACTACTCCTCCATAAGTAAGAGCACAACAAGAGTAATATGCAACAGAATTTGTGGAAAATATAGCATGGGCTATACAAAAGATGATAGAGTTGTTGGAGCAAAGTGTCCAACTGTGGAAACAAGTAAAATAATATGGAATCTTGCAGGAGTTGCAAATAAAGGAGGATAGGGTCCACATAGCAATGGCAGAATTTAAATAGAGATAGAAGACAATGTCACTTCCTGAAAAAATTAAGATAGTTGCATGAATGAATATTTTGCAGGCAGAAGAAAAGGCAGTGCAAGAAGAGAAGATTGAAAAGCAAGCTCATTTGGAGCCTCTGCAGGAAAAGTCTTAATAGTTGGTCATCGATATTGATGAAAAAAAATCAAGGGTGGAGCAGATAGACTTGGAGAGGGGAGAAATATTGAAACCTCCAGTCACCGCGTAGATGGTAGAAGCCATGGCAGAGAAGAGAAACTGGGCTCCAGAGAAATGACATCAAGCAGCAGAAATGTATGAACCACTAGCATAGGAAGTGAAAGATGTAGGAGTCAGTGAGTGACTCGGGACAAGTCATGATGTCAGTGTTGGGGGCATGTTGGTGTAGGCCAATTTTGGAAGAAAATCAAGGAATTTTGAAGAAATCAAGGTAGTGTCAGAAAATGGGGAGTGCGTCGAGAAAATAGGAAAATCAGTGTCGGAAACAGAGGAAAACCAGCACCAAGAAAAAGTGGTTACAAAGTGGAAAAACTGCAACGGAGCAGTTGGAAAGTGGACAAGCACCGACTTGGGGAATAGTTGGATCATGGACTAGTTGAGACTGAGCAGTTGGAAAGTGGGCAAACCTAATCCACTTAGGGTTAGGGTTTTTGTAAGGGATTTGTTCCATTTTTTGTATAAGTATAATGTATTAGGACTATGAAAGGCGTTAATCAGTTAGGCAATCAAATGTTTGGTTGGTAAGAAGTTCTAAATTTTGTGAAGACCATAGTGATTTGTGGAGATCGATTGTAATGGAGGAAGAAATGTACAGTGAACGACATTAGATTTTGCATGAAGATTAATAAAGAGCTTAAGCGACTCATCTTTGTGGACATAGCCCCAAGAGGGGGTGAACCACGATATATCTGGGTTATGTGTGAATTTTTGTTGTTCTCTTGATTATATTTTCTTTAATGAGTTTTATGATGAATATGTTAAAATAATAAAGCAAATAACACTACGCACTAAGGATAAACTGATGAAATATGTAGAACATCACTAAATGGATGAATGTCATAGTTAGTATTCAGATCTGAATCTTATGTGCACTAGATGAATATATGTCACTAGGTATATGCTATTATAATGGTTAATAAAGTTTTGTTGGAATAATTGTGTCCATGGTTAGAACTAACATCTAGTTAGATTTAGCATAATAAATAGGTATTTGAGGGCTAGGAAGTGAGTAGATCTAATTCCTCTGAGAGAGAATCACATCCCATCCCATGGTTGTAGACACCTAAGTCCTACAGCCACCCATTGAAGCCATCTCGGGTGAGCCTGGGTAGTGCACTCTGTGCGCTATGTTTCCTTCTGGTATCCAGAAGGGTTGATAGTTGAGGTGTTGTTGTAATCCTGTAGTTAGAACTTGGGTCAACCCATACTATCCAACATAAAGAAATCATCTTGGAAAACCAAAATGAAAATTGAAATACCTTTGTACCAATGTCTCCATTGAGCTATGGAGTCATTTATTAATATATTTTACTACACACCAAACCAAGATAAAAACCAAATGATCGGATAATGAGATTATTCATCACACTTCCTACTCCTAACCAAGAGAAACCAAATTTCTCATGTGTAATGATATTTCCAATGAAACCATGAAAATATTTTATTGATGAAATAAACCTCTTACTTGTAACCATATGAAAGAGTGTAGAAATAATGAAATTTTTGGAAAAAAAATTTAATAGGAAACTTATTATTACTGCTACAATTTGATTGCATGCCGAAAACTGTAACATTTTGGACCTATGAAAAAATTGAATCCATGTAAATGACCATTGGATATTGAAGATCATGACAAAACTCCAGTTGATATAAAAGAAAACATTGTTGTGTGAAAGTTGTTTCATCAATAAAACTATGCTCCACTTGTCCTCCTTGTAACGATTCATGAATAACACTTGTTCCATATCCTCTAGGAGAAACAAAAATACCTAACATATATTTACATATTTCTTGCATAGAAATTTCTTTAATAGATTCAAAAGAACATTTTGAAGGAAACAATATAATTTCATCAATTCCAAGAGCAGAAACAACGTACTCAATAAGATCTTTATTTTGAGTAACTATATCTTCATGATTATAACCATAACTAACATCTTGACCTTTGTGTTTAGAGTAATGATGAAATAATAAAAATTCTTCACACTATTCATCATAAAGGAAATCAGTTGAATACATGCATTTACAAAAAGAATTAAACACATCATGAAATTCCCTCAATGGGGAAATGTTGGATTGAGGTAAATATATACACCATTCTCGATCCTTCCCTTTCAATGAATACTTGGACAGCTTAATTAAAACATCCTCATGGACAATTCCCAGCTCACACATACATTCATGAAAATATAATAAATGTTCAGCAGGAACTTCTCAATAATTTCCCCTAAATATCGGAAGACAATTTTCCCATCCATCTCTTTCAGGCATAGAATTCAAAAATCTGGGTACATTTGAGAAATAAAAAATTGCATACCTCTGAGCCAAATAGATTGCATTGTTTTTTAAATTCAGAATCATTGGAGTCTCCTATGGATTCTTTAACCATGGAGTCACTAGGTGAAATATTTTGTAGTCACTTCTGTCACCGGTCCTTTTTCACCATCAAGAACTAGTTGTATTCATTTTCGTACACCCAACCAATGATGTCTTCATTCCTCCATCCCTGAAAATGGATCCAAAAGATGTTATCCCTAAAGTTTGCACTAGAATGCAATAGTATGAAGCTAGGGCAAGTCAGTTATTGCAAGAGTTTAGGTTTAGGTTGATGGGTATATCTAAAAGGTTGAAAGGTTAGAGGGATTTATGATAATCCCTCAACTAAATTTATAATGATCAACAACACTTCACATAGTAAGGGGAATGCACTCTGAAGGATAAATAAATAAACAATAATATATGTAAGAATAGAAACAAACATGAATATATAAGTATCACAATTTTTTAACTTATACATTCATCAGGAGTATTTTCAAAATCAAAATGATATTTTAAACCTGAAAGAAATACTTGAATGAAAATTAAAAAAACAGGTAATTCATAGCAAAATATTTATTGTAATCAAAGTCAAATATTTGAAGTTCAAAGCATTGCAGAAATTTTCTTTGTGTTCAAATAACACAAAAAAAGAGAGACACATAGATGCACGATCTAACCATCAGGATGTCTAAATCCTTGAGTATGAATGTTTCATACAATAAGTTTCCTTCAGAAAATCCCAAGACCTCCAAAAACTCTCACCACTCGAACCCTCTCTTCCAAAACTAAAGACCCCCTTTACATTTCAATGATAACATTTATATCAAAGTACAATCTACAAGCTATTATGAATAAAACTAAAAATAAAATAAATCTTTAGTCTGTCACAGAAAATATGGAAGTAGATGTTGAAATGATTCAAATTCTAACTCTCTTCCTATGAATCTGGAAATAATTTATTTATTGTTGATCTCTTTTATCCTCTTTGGATGAGTTCCATGCCTAAATGATGGAATTGATTTTGATTTTCTTAACAAGCTTGATACCTTGTCATCAAATATACTCTGCCACTTGTTCATTTGTTGTATTCATCACTTGAAAGTTGGATCTGGATTTGAATTGTATTCCTGAAAGTCTTATTTTAATCATATATGGACTGGATATGTCGATTTTTTAAATGTCCCAAATTCGGAAATGATTTGACGATTTCTCCTCTTATTTTAATGTGCTTAGCCTCCTACAAACAATTTTCCTTGAAATATGGATTTAATTTGAACAAATGTTGATATTTTTGTTGGCCTTGGATTTGAACAAATGAATATTCTTTGGAAGATAAGATCAATTCTTCCCTTAATAACTCAATATTCTTCTCCATTTTTAGACCTCCTACTGTCACTTTTGTTGTTGTTAAAAATATCTAAATTATTGTAATTAGTTACAGGACTCTTAGTGTCTCCTGCATTATGCTTGGGCCAGAGAGATTTTGTTAGGCCATCACTTTGTTATAGAAAATTTTGCCTCACCCCATGTAACATGCTTGGATGGCCTTTCCATTTCCCTATGTAGACTTGAAGTCCCCTTTTGTACCTTCCAGAGACAAAAAAGAACATTTTCCACATATACACACCCTACAAGTTAGACAACATGAGTAAACATAGGTTGCTCCACTACAACCCGTGTACATTGGGTTTGGTGCTCAAAATTAAAAATTATTTTGGGTTTCCATGTCACATCACGAGATCCATGTTCCTTGACCTTCCATATACTAGAAAGGCTTCGACTCAACCCTTCAGTTCCATTTGAAGGATATAAATTGAGCCATATCCAAGCCATGGAAAGGAGTAGAATTCAACTTTTAAAAGTAAAGATACTCTGGATAAATTTCACTTCACATTAGGTCTGCATCCCTTTATCCTTGAAAGTTTGATCTCCGTGTTCATCCCCAAAGCTCTTCCTTCTTTGATGGAGAAACTCATTGTCTCCTTTATATGATCTTGCCTTTGGTGGAGGATTGAAGTGGTGGAGGCCCAACTGGAGGCACTTATTTTCTTGGTTCCGAGATGTCCCGATGAAGAAGTTTGTCACCTATATACTTTTCTTTATTATTTTAATAGAAATACTCTTTTCTCGTCCAATTGATATCTTGCAAATATTTGAATTATTATGCCATGGGAGTATTTTTCATGTATGTTAATGGATTATGCTATTTTATATGCTAACATTATATATTATCACCATATGCTTGTGTATCTTGGTTTTTGAGGAAAAGTTGTAGGTATAAATATGTAAGTTGTGTGCTAAACTGTGGTCTTCATCGAACGTTCGAACGAGGTAGGCTCTTGGCCTTATCTTGTTAGCATTTCATTTATATAGAATACTTGGGATTAGAGATGATTTCTGTGTGTCATTCCATCTATTGTGGTTTACCCCAAGCCATGGAGATATTTTCCTCATAAAATAATTGACGACCATACTAGGGATTGATCTTATGTTTAGGGTTTGGAGTGTTTTTATCCTTGACTTGATCTTTGTTAGTCTGAGTTTCCTTATCGCCTGATTGCTTGACAACCTATTTTTACTTTTCATCTAAGTTTCTTGGCTTAATCCTTTCCTTGGCAATGTTTTACTACATATACATTGTTTTTCCCTGGACATATGAATACATACACGAGTTATCCTTTTGTAGGGCATGTACATACATGATTTTTTCTCAAATAGTCACATACATCAACTCTTTAGGCTTATTGGTTGAGTTTGGTTGGTTCCTGAGTCTTCTTGGGTCTCTATCCTAATTGTTGAGTGCTTACAAAGTGATAGGAAACCTTATTATTGTTGAATTTTCACGCAATGTTCTTTCTTATCATGTTTTTTATTGGTTGTCCTTGCACATTGGTCTGAGTTGTTGCTTCTTGACATCCTTCTTGTCTTGTCTCTTTTTTCTTGCAATGAGATCTGTATCTAAAGATGTTATTTATTCCTTGCATTTTCTTTTCTTTATATCGAAAATACAAAAAAAATTGCTCATTTTTCATTATGGYGTTTTCTCTTTTGGTTACTTAGTATTGATCTTGATACATGTGGAAAGATTGCATTTTATTGAAATTGTAGAAATTGCATTGGAAGTTGTATTTAAAATCTTACCATATCTTTAGAATTTAAGATTAGGACTTGATAATATTTTTATATTCATTTCTTGGATATGTTGAGTCATAATATCATTAGTTTCATGACCACACCTCTTGAGTGAAAAAAATCCATTAAAAGTAACATTGACTAACTAAAATTGATTAGAAATGATTTTATTTCTCAAGGTACAAAAAAAAGCATAGGATATAGGGCCTTGGAATAGGATTTTGTGAGTAAACTTCTCCAAGGCTATTAAACTAAACATATGTGTTTGACCAGGGAGTGGTCAAACCCATTGTGTAATTAGTGATGTTAGGAGGCTCCACTAACAATGGAGTTAAGAATGAGGTCACGTGAAGTTCGTTGCAGAGATAGGCCTCTAATACCTTCTTAGCGTCAAAGATATTTATGTGGTTTCATTCGTATATGGGGGTCTTGCTAGTACCTTTACCTCTGTGAGAGGCAATGATTTCAAGATTTTGGGCATTGTTACCCTGCCCATACGGTGGACCAAACTTACAACTCTTCTCTTGTGAATTGGTTATATCATGGTGTCTCTAGTTGCTTGACATAGGTAGCCACATAGATTACTTGCAAGGGTTATTCTGTAGGTACCCTAAGTTAGATAAGGGTCGAAAAACACACAACCTTTATGGAGGATTACCTCTCCGAGGGGATCTTACCGAATGTGTTGTTAAGACTATGAGGTCCCTTATAACTGATTCTAATACCTCCAATATTTTGAAGGGAGTCTCAAACCCCTCTTGGGCGAGGCATACCTACTCTTGTGAGGGCGTCCCGTTTTCAGCTACTATGTCCTATTTGTGTGCATTTGGACTTTTTTATTTATTTTAGTGTGCTCTATGATTGTTAGTTTGCCCTAGGATTTTGTTTCACGTATCTATTCTTGAGTCATCATGGAGAAATACTAGCCTCCTCGCAGGTCTCGCTATTTTTTGAAGTTACCACCCATTTTGAGTCTTTACCAAAGTTTCCTTCTAAAAGGTGTAAAGTTAATAGACTTGGTACATATATAGCCACCTCCCAGACTTGTGATTATCTAGTTATGGGTACTGAGTCGAGTCTGAATGGCACATGGATTCCCTCGACTCTTGTACCTTATGTGGTTAGTGGGATTCCTTCCACTCCTTCAGTTGCTATGGTTGTTCTGCCGAAGGTTCCCATCCTTACTTCTACCTATACTRTGGTTTCTACTTGAACCATAGAAAAAAAACCTTTTGGGTCTCTTTTTGGTATGCCTGGATGCAATTCTTAGTCCATACCTTCAGTCTATAACCCTTTTTCTTTTGTTATGCCAAACATGACATCACAACTTTTATCCTCCATTCTAGAGACTAATGCAAATCCTAGTTTTGGAGCTGGGGGCATGGCTCCTCTGCATACTCCTCTCTCATTTGGTGTAGGTCATATTCCCCAAACGAATCCTATGGTAGGAGGCCATTCTCCTTTTCCTTCTAGGTCTAATCCTAGTCACAATGCTCTTCGATGGAGAACTCAAACAAGAAGACAAGTTACTTCCTATATTCCATCCTTTCTCCCTTCTTCCTCCATGTCAATTCCAAAAAACACATTTGTTATGAAAAATCCACTTCTATCCTCTAGAGTTTCACCCGTATGGATTCAACTTCACACTATGGGAAACCCCTATCTTGGAGCTCCTCGAGCTAGTGCCAATGTTTATAACCTTCACTATGCCACCCCTACAGGAATCGTTCCCATAAAACCTCTTATGAATCGGTTTGGAGGAGGATATTACCCTACGAGACAGGGCCATGGTATATACTAGAACCCTGGATGGTCTACAATCCCTCAACACCAATCTTTCCCGAGAGCATGGGATCGGACGCTGCAACCCTGACTCCCTTTTTTTACCATGCTTAATATGCAAGATGTTTTGAGATTAATGAATGATCCAGTGCGTCATGATCTGTCATGGCCTCCTGTCCACACCAAGCTTCCTTCAGACATTTCAAAATTCGAGGGAAATACTAGCGAGGATATGGGTGATCATATTACTACTTTTCATATTTGGTGCTCATGCAATTATCTTAATGACGATTATGTTCATTTGAGACTATTTCAATGCACCCTCATGGGGGTTGCAACGAAATGGTACATTGAGCTATGTAGGGGCATGTACGAAAACTTTAATCAAATAAGTTTGGTCTTTCTCAACCACTTCCAGTTGTTGGTTCGTTATGATGTCGACATATAAAAAAATTCGGCATTTTACCAAGATAAGGCCACACATATCTCAGACCATATCCAAGAGTGGATTAGACGAAAGAAATTGATTAAATCCTAAATTCCTCCAGAGTTTCTATTGGAATGGTTCCTTAATTCTTTATTTCCTTATATTTTGAAGGATGTTTTTACATCCAGAGTAACATCCAAGGAAGAAGATATTTTCAAAGCCCAACAACTAGACCTCATATATGCTCAGTCTAGGATGTTGTATGAAATTCCTCCCGATGCAACACAATCGAATTATGACCCTAGAAAAAATCATGGGCTTCATGTTGATGGCATTATAGGCTCTGCAAATGTTAATTCTACAGACTTGGTGACAAACCAGTTGAAGGAATTGTCTCTAAGACATCCTATAGTAGGAAAAGCTTTAGCTTCATCCTCCACTCCCACTCAGTCGGCATATGTGCATTCTATACAGTTGTTGACCAACCTAAATGGTAACCAACAACCAGGAAGGAATAGAAGGAAAGGAAGAGGCAATAATCATAAGGGTGTAAAAAATAATAACAAATCCAAGGACAATACTAACAATGATAGATCGAATAATAGCATTGGTGGGGGAAAGAATGAAAAAGAGAAGGTGAAGTTTCCTTATAAAATTTGCAAAGATGATCACCTTACCCACCTATGCCCCAAAATCGAGGAATCCTTGAGGCTCTTATCACAACCGCCCACTGTGATGACCAATAAGTTTCCACATAATAAATGCATCACTTCAGGGTCCTCCAACACTGGAAATGCATCAAACATGATTCAAAACCCCTCGACACATGAAGGTGGTATTCTATGTGTTAATATGGTCAAGTATCAGATTGATGTAGCCACTNGATGGCATTATAGGCTCTGCAAATGTTAATTCTACAGACTTGGTGACAAACCAGTTGAAGGAATTGTCTCTAAGACATCCTATAGTAGGAAAAGCTTTAGCTTCATCCTCCACTCCCACTCAGTCGGCATATGTGCATTCTATACAGTTGTTGACCAACCTAAATGGTAACCAACAACCAGGAAGGAATAGAAGGAAAGGAAGAGGCAATAATCATAAGGGTGTAAAAAATAATAACAAATCCAAGGACAATACTAACAATGATAGATCGAATAATAGCATTGGTGGGGGAAAGAATGAAAAAGAGAAGGTGAAGTTTCCTTATAAAATTTGCAAAGATGATCACCTTACCCACCTATGCCCCAAAATCGAGGAATCCTTGAGGCTCTTATCACAACCGCCCACTGTGATGACCAATAAGTTTCCACATAATAAATGCATCACTTCAGGGTCCTCCAACACTGGAAATGCATCAAACATGATTCAAAACCCCTCGACACATGAAGGTGGTATTCTATGTGTTAATATGGTCAAGTATCAGATTGATGTAGCCACTCAATCTCATGATTACGATTCTTCACAAACTATTACAGGTCCAATGTCTTCCCCTCCTCCAGAAACACCCTTGTAGATCGAAAAACCATAGCCTTTGCCTCGTATTCTGAAAGGAGTGCTAAAACATTCTTCCCACAATCCTAATGCCAAAGTCGCCTAGAAATATTCGATTGTAAAGGATCTTGGTCAAAGCCCTTATGTGACGTCATCTTTGTAGGTGCTCCAGACATGTCCTTGACAAAGGAATGCCTTGTTATCTACTTAAGGAACTCTAGACCTATGTGGCTCAAAGGTTATTATGTTTTACGTCAGGGATGTTAAGCCTCTCTTTCCTTACCACATGGCATTTCAAATCCATGTGGAGTACACAAAATTTACCATCAAACACACTGTAATTTATGAAGGTGTTGCAACGTGCATGATGTCCCTAACCTTCTAACATCCCTAGCCACCCATAGGCTAGGAAATTCCACCGCTCAAACACTTTACATAGCTCTAAAATCGTTCTATAACGTCCCCGACCATCCATGTCGGGCCACGCTACGCCAGAGAAAACATACATTCTCTGTGCGGGACATACTGTAACATATTCAGCATCTAAACTGAGCTATTCCACATAAATTTCTATCGGCATGTGATTTAAACATATACACACACAAAACTCTTACAGAAACATTATATATAAAATGTAGGCATACAAATATATCTATAAATACACAGATTCACACTGAAATCACCGTAAACATACACATGTAGCATATACAAGAAGTACCCACAAATATACAGGTAGTCATAACCATGCATAAGATAAACCCATAAAACTGAACACATAAATAATAATGCAACATGTAATTTTATCACACAAATGGCACTTATATTGGTAATAATGTCACCAACTGTGTGCATACCATCCACGAACATCCCAGACTTAGACCACATTGTTCATCACTATCAACAATGAGTCACCCCTGAGCTAAGACTAAACTCCACTCGGGAAAAGGGATTCCTAACTAGGCTAAAGGCTCATGGACAACAGGAAAGACTCTGTCCCAGGTGCTCACTCAGATAACAACCTACAGTCCCTCATTCCCCACATGCCTGTCCCACCCAAGGAAGTGTTCCCCTTCACTACTCAACAGTCCCTTGACTACCCCACTTCCCTTCCAGGGCTTCAACAACAGGTCGGACATGAAGTCTCCGAGCACTGCAGTTGTAGTTTATCACCTGTAGGAAATCAATTCCCATCAATTCTCTCGCCTAGAGAGAAATTTCTCATGGGCTTGACAACCAGCCTCTTCAATATCCAATGGGCCTGACAACCCGCTTCTTCAGTATCCCATAGGCCTGACAACCTGCTACTTCAGTATCCCATGGGCTTGACAACTAGTTTCTTCAGTCTAGCTTCCTAGCTAACTAGCTACACCAACCTCTATGGCCATGGATACAATCTTTGTATAGTGACAGAAAGTATGGAGGATAATTGTCTGTGTGAGTGAAGAATTGTCATGGAATCATGGTTGGCTCATCATTGAATGATCGAAGAAATCATGGAAAAGATGATGGTCCAAATGATGGGGAAGTTTGAAAATGAGCTAAGTCCCAACAATATGTATGCATGTTTCCAACTTCACACTTGTTATGTTGGGAACTACTTTGGACCACTTGTCCACAACTTTGGAACTTAGGATAAAATAATTATCCATACTTTATGATTTAAGAAATATTAATATAATATTCCGTTTTGGATCAATCTTCCTAGCTTAGCCCCTTTCCTTAACTTATCCCCTTTCCTTAACTTATCCCCTCCCTTTCCCTAACTAGTGTATTTTAGTCCCCCATCTCTTTTATCGTGGTCAGTCTGTGCGCAGCGATGTATTTTATATTAAATATGAGACATGTACAAAAACATGTGCACTAGCCTTTAACATCTAGGCTCTCCGGCCTAATCAAAATATAATCATCCTAGCTTATAATAACTGGCTCACCAACCTATAAACCATATCATATACACAAAGGCTCCTTGGCCTCCACATCACACTCACTTAAGATCTTGTGCACAGTATCCTGGAATGTGCACCCTTCCTCATTTTACTGCGCAATACATGCGCGCACTATGCCATGAAATGTGCATACAAAAAATGATATCAAAACAACTCACCAGCTTAAGTACATTTTATTTACATTTACGATTGGGTTCGGCCTTAGGGATTTTACAATCCCCTCCCCTTATTTATGCACTATCCTTAGTGCATCACATACCCATGTACAACTAAGATTCAAAAATCCTCAAAACGATGCGGGTATTCTGCCTGCATTGCATCCTCATGATCCCAAGTAGCGTCCTCAGGACCATACCAGGTCCATTGGAACTTTACAAGCCCTATGGCTTGATTCCGAAGCTATTTGATTTTCCGGTCCAGAATGCGCATCAGATGCACTTGAAAAGCGCCTTCTTGCTCCACTTGAATCACATTCCAATCAATAACATGATTAGTATCAGGTATATATTTATTTAACAATGATACATGGAATACATTATGAACAGACATAGATGCAGACAATGCAATCATATAAGTTACTGGGCCAATCCTCTATGGGATTTCAAATGGCCCACAATAGCGAGCTGTCAATTTTGAACAATTTCCCAACTTCAGGGAACTTTTGTTGGCTTTCCCTTTCAAGAATACATGGTCACCCACTTTAAATTCCCTGTGAGTTCTTCCCTTATCAGCATATGTTTTCTTCCTGTCTTGGGTAGCCTTTAAAATTTTTCTTATTTTCAACATTTTCTCTTCCATTTCCCTGAGCAATTCTAGCCCAACCATTGCTCTATTTTTTGGGTTATCCCATCTTACCGGTGTTTTTCACTTTCTGCCACAAAGTGCCTCAAATGGGCTCATCTTTAGATATGCTTGGTACCCATTGTTATAAGCAAACTCTACCAAGTGTAGGTAGTCTTCCCATTTTGATGGTTTATCCATCACATACATCCTCAACATACCCTCAATCACCTGATTCACACTCTATGTTTGTCCATCTGTTTTTGGATGATAAGTTGTACTAAAATTCAAATTTGTTCCAAATCCATTAAATAATTCCTTCCAAAATTTTGAGGTAAATTTTGGATCTCTGTCAGAGACAATTGTCTTAGGTATGCCATGTAATCTAGCAATTTCCCTCATATAAACATCAACAATGTTTGTTTCCTTGTGAGTGAGCTTAACTGGAATAAAATGGGCAGCTTTAGTAAGCTTATCCACCACTACCATGATAGAATCATGTTTCTTGTTTGTTCTAGGCAGTTTGGTAATGAAATACATGGTTACAACTTCCCATTTCCACTCAGGAATGGGTAATGGTTGTAGAAAACCAGCTGGGTGTCTATGCTCAGCCTTTACTTTTTGACATTCCAAACATCTGGCAATAAAATCAGCGACCTCTTTCTTCATGTCTGGCCAATAATATTGGCTCTTGACAGCTACAATAGTTTTCTGATATCGTGGGTGCCCAGCATAAGGCACATTATGCATTTATCTCAATATCATATTTTTCAATTCCTGGGAATTTGGTACATAAATTATGCCCTTGTACATGAGAATTTCATCCTTATCTAGCTTGTATTCTTCAATTTTCTGCTTCAATTTACCTTTCTGTAGTTTTTCCACTAAATCCTTGTATTGTAAATCTGATTTGCCAGTCTATATAATTATGTGTTTTAAATCTGATTGATACATGCTAATGGATGTAGCATGCATTTCATGCACTCTTATGATGAGTGCATCAACCACTTTGTTATCTTTCCCCTTGATGTTGATCCAGGTGGATATCGGTGGCCACCCACCTTTTTCAACTGCCTCAAAACAGTTTTCTGGCAATTTACTATTTTTAGCAGGTTTTAACTTCCGGGGCCATTTTGAGGGCCCAAATGAAGATTTTTTGAGATCGAGGTTCTCAATGATAGCCGGAGGCATAAATGAGCCCCCAAAATGAATCTCCTTGATGATAACTTTCCAACGAGCTATCACATACCTAAAACAGATATCGTACACAAAAGTTACGACCCCGGGAAGTTGATGTACTCACTTACCCAAACGGGGCCCACATGACTTTTGGCACTTCATCTCCTAGGGTTAGGTTTTTGGATGTATAGGGTTTTTGGAATTCCTGCTTATTGTAAAAAGGCCTTCAGAGTCTCATTGTAATCATCTTCTTGCGAATGTGAGTAGCTGTCACATCTCTTCTCAGAGATAAGTTGCCACCATTCTAGCGAGTCTTTCACTCTGTATTTTTACAGTCTCTGTACATTTATTTCATTAATAGAAATCATGTATTACTGTATCTCTGTGTTTATGGTTGCATATATGATATATTTCTGTTATATTATTGGATATACACTATATCTCTGTGCATTTCTTCATTATATCTTCGATCTCATTTCGTGTCGAAAATAATCTGGATCATATGTGCTTTATATCAAAGTCATATTCGCTTAGAAATTCTAACCATCTTCTTTGCCTACCATTTAAATTTGGCTGATCAAACAAATATTTCAGACCATTGTGGTTTGTCTTCATCTCAAACCTTTTCCCCATGAGGTAATGTCTCCATTTCCTTAAGGCATGTACTATGGTTGCCAACTCCAAATCATGAGTGGCACAATTTCTTTCATGCTCTTTCAACTTCCTTGATTCATAACATATAACAAACCCATTTTGACCAAGGACTCCACCAAGTCCCTCTTTACATGCATCTTTGTATACAATGAAGTCTTCATTTGGGTATGCTATCCTTAATATTGGAGCACTTGTTAATAATTGTTTCAAGTGTTGGAAATTCTTTTCACAATCCAATGTCCACTGCAACTTCACACCCTTTCTTTGAAAGGAAGTGATTAGGTGTGCAATCTTTGAAAACCCTTCTATAAATCTCCTATAGTATCCTGCAAGGCCCATGAATGATCTCACCTCTGTCACATTCTTTGGCACTGCCCATTCTCTAATGGCTTCTATCTTCTCCGGATCCATTGCTATCCCATCCTTTGAAATTATATGACCCAAATAGTGAATTTGCTTCTGATAAAATGAGCACTTTCTCAATTTGTCTTACAATTGATGCTCCCTTAATACTTG
>SNQJ01S0164175.1:27539-38537 GCA_010110895.2 Picea sitchensis | reverse complement strand
CTACTCTGATTCTAATTACATCCTAATTGAATAATCTAATTCAATCCTCATGAAGAGAGAGCACTCTCTTTTATACATGAGAGCTTTGAAGATAAGATAACCATCTCATTATTACAGATCCACTATTATCTCAACCTATTTTCCATTATTACAAAATATAATCCCTTCAAATCCTCACACATATCTCTCATATATCTTAGATAAGATATTCCAACCAAATCTCCATGATCTTCTCCTTTGGAATGGTCTTGAATTATCTTCTCAAATATTGAAATGGTGGAGGAAGTATTCGAAAAGTCCTTTGAATCAATCCTTCACATATTCCTACACATTACAAAGCTCACACATATTTGAGATATATATGAAAACATGTTGATTTTCTAACATTTAATCACAAATTCCTTTTAAATACTAAAATGAATAAAGTGTAGAACAATAAGGTGAAACCCAAGTATATTTATGGAAATGATATCATGAAAAGTTAATGGGGCGATTAAATGTGAAGAATGATGAAGGGAAAGGTGGATGAGAATAGGACATTTCTTAGCCCCAACAGTACGGAGACATTGTTCTCTATCTTCAAACTTTGAATTTCCCTCAACATCTCTCGCGAGATCACTGATGGTGTATACGATACCAAGCTAAGAACTACCTTATTATAGGCGACACTTTGTATCGTCGAGGAGTAGACAATATCCTACATCATTGTTTAACTCGTGAAGAAGCTTAGTATGTTCTAAATGACTGCCACAGCGTGGCTTGTGGTGGTCATCTATCCGGTCTTGCGACAGCCCAGAAAATTTTGCGAGTTGGTTATTTTTTTCCATCTATATTTAAATATTGCATTGAAGTGGTTAAGAAGTGTCACCCATGCTAGGTGTTCACTCGAAAAATGCGCTCACATCAAACCCCTCTCCATCCAGTCATTACTATCAATCCCTTCACCAAGTGGGGGGTGGAATTTGTGGATTGCATCCCAAATTTGGCTGGGGGGCATCAACACATTATTGTGGTCATAGACTATTTTACTAAGTGGGTTGAGGCCATGCCTACAATTAAATCTGACGAGAATACTGCCATCTTCTTCATATTCAATCAAATTATAGCCAGGATCGGAATCCCGAGTGATATTGTCACTGATCATGGCAGTCACTTTCAGAATGAAATGATGGAAGAACTAGCATCTAAATTGGGGTTTAAGCATGGCCATTCTTCCCCTTACTACCCCTAGGAAAATGGACAGGTAGAGGCCATGAACAAGTCTCTCAATACCATTTTGCAGAAAAATGTTAGCCAAAGAAAATATGACTAGCATGTCATTCTATATCCCGCACTTTGGGCATACCAAACCTCGGTCAAGACTTCCAACAATTTTTCTCCTTTCCAATTAGTACACGGTGTGGAGACGATATTACCTATTCAATGTGAAATCCCTTCTCTTAGATTGGCAATATCGCTCCTACCTGACACTTCTGATCTCGAACAATGCCTCGTACACCTAGAGAGTCTATATGAGCAGCGTCAAGACGCCTCTATGTCTATCGAAGAAAATAAAAGACATGTCAAAGTACAATACAATAAGTCTATATGTCCTCAGTTGTACATTGAGGGTGACTTGGTCCTTCTATATTATCAAGCCAAAGAACCATTGGCGGAAGGCAATTTCAAACCCATGTGGAACGGTCCCTATATCGTGCGATGTGTCTTAGAAAAAGGAGCCTATGAATTAGAAGATTGTGAAGGAAACATGTTGGATGAGCCTGGGAATGGGATCTATTTGAAAATATATGACGCTTGAGCCCCAAGATTGGGTGTAACTCTTTGTATACTAATGTAATTTAGTGTATATATATTTTCCCTTTATTTTTATCTTTAGCTTGGTTATCGAGTTTTCCCTTGGTTGGTAGATGTCAACGGAGTCTTCGGTCTACTTAGGATTTGCATATGGTGCCAGTCGTCATACATGGAACTTGTATTTCATCACTTGGGTTGTTTACTCACCCGAGGGTCTACTGGTGTCTTTAGGTGGTGTATGCCTAGGGCCATCCATGAACAATGTGGTCGAATATAGCATTGTTATAGAACTTTTGTGTGATGCCATTTCTCATCGTATTCTCTCTTTAGAGGTTCAAATAGACTCCCAATTAGTAGTATTTTAGTTGAACGACAGTTACCATGTGTGTAACCCTACTTTACTCCGACAATTCCTATGGGTACGACTTTTGGAATTAAAGTTTGATTTTATTACTTATCATCACATACCTAGGAGTTCTAATTATGTATCTGATGCATATGCTAATTTTGTTTTAGATTGGCATTTGTCACATAACTAAAGAAAAGAAAACATTCTCATCAATGTACACATTGTAACATAAGTTAAGCCAAAGAACCACGGTTTTATATATATTTCAAAAATTATGATGTTTATAGTACAAAATTGGGGCTAATACCCTCAATATACATATACAGTCTATCATACAATAGTCATGACATATACACCTGTGGTGGTGAATGAGTGTCATGATAGCAAACTACGAAGTTTACGAGACGTCGAAAGAGTTGCACCTAAGCACGTGACACGCATACCACCTGTTGTTGAAGGACTCTCTCTGTGTCCCCTCCTGTTACCTCATCTCCCTGGTGCCTCTGAAGATGTTGTGGAATTTTGTCCGATCATCGTGGACCTATGTCTGCATCACATACATGTCTAATTAGTACTTAACATCATCCAAAAATATTTTTGTTTTCCTATACAAAAATACAAAAACAAAATGAAATATTTAAAAAAAATTGACATACCTATGTCCCCGTAGACGGTCCCTGGTGGTAATGGCATGTCAGGATCTCCTTTGAATTCGATCCATGCATAAGGGTAGTCATCCAAAGCTATGAACTTCCCTTTCCATCAAAAGATGAATTCATCATTGTAGGGTGTTGGCATCCTACCTCCCCCCTGCCACCTCATAACCTCGGTCCATTGTGCCATGCTTGGATCGTCAGGTCCACATGTAATAATCTTGACTCTAGGTCCCAAGCCTGGAACCCGCTCGAAGAAAAATCTACACAAGATAGAAGTGAACCCGAAGTTACTTTTACTACCCTATTTTCATTATGTCAATTGGCTCTTCATGTTAGCCAATAGTGAGGTGCACCAGTCGTACACCATTGGTCTCAAGAACTCCAGTGAGTAGAACATAAGTGGCCTCAATTCTTGGTGCAAAGAGGTCGATCCTATTATCCATGTCAAAACGAGGAAAATAATCTTGAGGCTAAGATTGTTTATCGCTCTAATGGGGAGTTGACTCCCGACCTTCTTGTTCCCTGCAATGCAATGAGCGTCTATGTATTCCTCGATTTTCATACTTCTCCCAGATCCCTAGGATTTGAGGTTGACCAACTCACCCCGACACGACAATCCCTTCAAGAAATAAATTTCCTCGACTTCAATCCTTAATGGTTGTCCATCAAGGTTGAATCTCTCACTATCTGGATCCCAGTAATCCATAAGAAACTGTAGCAATCTCACTTGGGCCCTCATACCTTTGAGAGACCAAAACTTATATATCCTGCATATTTTCAAGGCCATTTGGGCCCTTGTATCTCTCTCTACTGCAACATCTACCTCCTCATGTTTTATTTCCCTCCACTCTAGCACCATCCTACAAGAGACAAAACCTTTTTTGAGTTAGAAACCACTAAAAAACATTGTTTACAGACATACACGCGGGATGTATTGTTCACAGTCGCATATAAGGATGATAATACGTCATGTGTCTTTTAAACAGCTATGTATAAGCATGCGTATACACGAGTTGATGGACTATAGCCCGCGTACACCTAAAGTTTCAATTTGAACCCTAAATAACTTTAAAAACATGGAACCTAAATACAAAATATAATACACTGAAAAGAAAGAAGAGAGGAAGATGAGTTACCTGGTCTAGATGGTCATCGATTCCATAGATCGTAGCTTCCGCAATCACTAGTTGAAGTTTGGAGGTAATTTGGTCCAAAATCTACTATTTGGGTACAAAATACAAATGGTATAGTAAATTTGTTTTTTTTTACTATTTATAGCAAATTTTTACCCACTTTGCATAGTTTCGGACAATATTTTGGCCTAATGGACTAATACAATAGTGGATTGAGTTGGTTTTTGTTGTTTTATCCAAAATTCTTGTAGTTTCCAGTGCCATGTCACTCATTCGTAACTTTGGGCAGGTATTTTCATTACCTAGCATATAGGATAGGTATCCATTCCATCATACACATTTGCATCATCCTATGACTGTTGCTCATATGCCTTAGGTACGAACCCATTTTTTAGTGACACAGAACCTTCTATCTACAACTAGAAGTGTCGTTATCAAATGGTAGACTTACCAAACATGGGTACCCTAGTTAGATCCTCTGGTTCATTCGGTGCCCATGCAGATATTTTTTCCATAGGACCATGAGTCCCTTATAGCCAACACATGACTTTATGTTCAACCTTATTTCTTACTCATAAACATGTTGACCTATACCTAGAGTAATCCCAAGCGAGTTTGATTTGAGCTTCTTTCCAACTCATTTTCAAAAAGCGAAAAGATTTCTGAGTGAACTTGTCTCTTTCACAGTCGTAAATTGGATTTGAAAGGACATCTATTTGGTGCAATTTTATCCCTTTTTCAAACTAAGTAGGCTAAGATTACGAAAAATGACATTTTTTGGCGTTAATTTGTAATTGCATCACATGCCCTTGCTTGCAGTATTGAGCCTGTTGTCAGTTCTCTCTTTTGCGTTATAAGTCGTTTACCTCAGCAGTTTGCATCCTCAACCAAGCAGAGCCTCGTTTATATTTTTCGCAGCTTGAAACCCTATACCCAAGAGGAAACATTCCCTTGAGTTTCCATCTCCTGCATGCACCCCCTTTCATTGAGCATAGTTATGTTCCACTGTTGGAACTAGTTTTTCTTACTTGCGACACTTGTTTCCTCCTCTGTATCATAGCATTCATTTGACTATGAAAAAACAAAAAAAAGACAGGTAGGAAGGGAATATTATCTTATATTGGCAACAGTCATGTTGCCTTTGAACAAAGCACAAAATTTTTGAGTCCACCTGTCATAAAAATTTTGGGTTTAACATGACCTTAGGAAGTTGAGCTTGTTACAAAGAGTTTACTCCCCCAACTGGTTACTCTTCTAGTCCCTATGGAGATTTTGATTGATGCCTCCTACATCTCAAATTTTCATCATTGAGTCTATGTTGACAGAGTCTTCCATATGTCTCATTGAGTCTATCTTGACTTTGCATGTCGGCCATACCCTCAGTCTGTCTCAGAATCACATGAAGTTGTAGTCCTATTGTGCACCCTGGTCCTACTTTCCTCATTGATAGGTAACCTTGAACCTAGCAATCGACATTTCATCATTGGTCGTTGATTGGTTGGTTTCCCTTGTGTTCGATGGCAATACATATATTCACACATTGGGATTTGTGCAGTGTCTTGGATGCCATTATCCCTATTGGTGGTTTCCTCTCCTTTGTCGTCATTTTTTCTTATTGGCTGCTATTTAGAGGGTCTTTTTCGTGTACCACTTGCATCTAGAAAAAACGAAAGACGCACAGGGTCATTGGTTCGTGAACATGTTCTTATTTTGATTTCCTCCAAATCATCAAGCTCCTTCTTTATACCTCGTGTTGAATGATGAGAGATGCCTTAATTCTCTCCTTTTAGCAAGTCTCCTTCCATCAACTTCAACTCATCTATTCCAAAGATGAGACCTAGATTCCTATGAGTGCCTAGAGGCTTGCATTCATTAGTGGTAGGTTCTCTCACCATCGATGGTTGGGAATACATCAATGTCTCCTGATCGATGGATTCTTCAACTGTTCGACCATGACTCCTTTATTCACACTTGTAAGAATGTACTATGTGCCTCGATGCCTACTTTCTTCATCGGTAGGTTGTCTCATGTTTGTTAACGGTATACCTCAATGACCAGTATTCAAACAAAGTCTCATTGTGTTCGACCTCGACTCCTTTATTCACACGATGTAGACTTGCACCTTTGGCGGATTGTGTAGAAGACTTGAAAATATCATTTTATATTCGTAGATTCCCTGAGTTTTTTCTACCTTTAATTAAACCAGTACCTATGTGACTTCAGTGATCATGGGAGATCAGATTGCACCCCATTGTATACATATATCTTCAAATTGATTTTGAGACTGGTTTTACTGGGCCTTGTTCGTGACTATGACATCCTTTGGCATGTAGCCACCTTTGTGTTTCCTATTCATGGCCATGGACAGTTGTTTGGTATATTTTCACATGGATCTACAGTGTAATTCAAATCGGCATCCATGTGTGCAAAGTCAGTACTAATTGTAATGAGCAACTAGTTCTTCAAGCTGGGTCCCCATTACTCCACTTCTGGGTCTTATAATGTATTTCATCCATCACAGATACTCCTCTAACCTCACACATTAGGGGGCATTTTTTATAGCAATATTTTCCTCACCCTATGCAAACTTGCACAGAAAACCTTTTTCCATTTCCCTATGCAGACTCCAAGTCCCTTTTTTGCAAAGACCAGAGATAAAAACATTGTTTTTCCATATATACCCACCTACCTATAGTACAACATTTGTATACGCAGGTTTCACCACTATAGCCCATGTACATCGGGATTTTTTCCCAAAATTAAAAAATGGTGTTGGTTTTCCATGTCATGTCACAAGATCTTTGATCCTTGGCCTTCCATATACTGCAAACATTCCAACTCAACCCTTCAGTTCCACTTGAAGGCTACAAATGGGTCAAATCCTAGCTATGGAAAAGATGAGAAGAATTATACTTTGAGAGAAAAATTACTCTGGAGAAATTATTCACTTCATATTGAGTCTACATCCCTTTTTCATTTAACTCTGAACACATTGTTCAACCCCCAAGATCTTCTCTACTTGATTAAGAACCTCATTGTCTCTCTTATATGAGATTGCCTTTGGTGGAGGATTGAAGTGGTGGAGGCCCAGCTGGAAGGAACTTGGTTTCTTGGTTCTGAACCGTTTCGACACGGAAGTTTGTAATTCATTCACTTATGTTGATTACATTTTAATAGAAATACTCTTTCTCGTCCAATTAATATCTTGCAAATATTTGAATTGTTATTCCATTGGTGTATTTGTTATGAATATTGATGGATTATGCTATTGAATGTGCTAACATTATATATTATCACCATATGCTTGTGTTTCTTGGTTGTTGAGGACTAGTTGCATGTGTATTTCTTTGATTCAAGTGCCCAACAGTGGGCTTCATCAAACTTTTGGATGAGGTAGGCCTTTTATCTTGTCTTTCTATCATATTTTCTTATATAGCATACTTGATATTAGAGTTGATTTTTGCAGTCATTTTCGTCTGTTGTGGTTTACCCCTATCCATAGAGAGATTTTCCTCGTAACAAGGAGGGTTCTTATCTCCTCCTCCGCCTGAAGAATTGTGGGTGACTTTCTTGCTTGGGTAGGCCATTGGAGCGTTGCTCCAAGATGTTGTACTCTTTGGTGTGACAGTCGGGGATTGGTCACTTTTCTCACCTAGACCTTTTCCTCTCTGCTTTTACAACTCATTGGTGTTGAGTATTGTCTCTAGGTCACTGGTGTCATGAGTGGGAGTGCTTGAGGCGTTGTCTCCATATTCACTGAGAATAGTGTTAATGAAAGAATTGTTGAAACCAATAGCCAATAGATGTTCTACAAAAATACCACTAGGGTCGAACCCTTTCTTTTTCAACATATTTTAAATTGAGGTTGTGGCCGAAGTGGCATGTGAATTTATCAATCTTATTCATATTTCTGAATATGAAATCCCTGACTTTCCAAGATAGAGGTATGAATTAATTTTATCTCTTTTCATGGAAAAAATGCAACTAGTAGGTGTACTRCCTTGCTATCTCAGCAACAAACATTTTGTTAGATATGTGGCATGGAAGGAAGGAAGTATTTTATTTGGATCCAAAAATCCTTATAAAATTATAATTTTCCATGTGTTCTAGTGTCCCCTTCCTATCCAATAACTTACTTGCCTCRTCAAACATCTGGGGAGCATTTTTTCCAAACAACAACTCTTTAAAAAATGTGAAAAAATCATTAAAGACTTCATAAAAATATTGGGAGGGATTGTGCCTCCATAATGATTGATACTAGAAGATTACTGGGTCAAACACACAGTTTACCTTCTTGCAGATAGATAATCTTAGGAACTGACAGCAATGAGCTATCGCAAAGACCAAATAAGATGACATAAAAAAAATCTTCTCCTTCTTGTATTGCACCAATTGGGAAGAGATTTAAATCAAAATCAACTTACCCCAATCGAATATGGTCTGTTCCTTTACCGTAAAATAAATAATGTAAAGAATCATCTGGGAGGTGTTGGTCATGGTTTCTTGTCCTGTTATCCTCATAAAAATCCATGCAATTTCCCGATAGGGATTTTTAAATGAGCTCACCTGCAATCTTGTGATGTCCTCAGGGACGACCGCTGGGTTCTCTACGAATTCAGGTAAGAGGTTGAGTCCATTATCATTCTTTTTTAAGAACTCCCTGCAATCCTCACCTTTGAAGGAGAGCATTGACTTGGGAGGCCTCAACATCTTACGGAAAACCTGAGGTGAAAAAGAGACAGGGGAATGGTCTCACAACTAGATGATCCATTGGCTTGGAATGTATCTCTCAGTGCACCAGGTGACCAACTCCTTACAATCAAAAACTTTTGGGACACACCCTGCACGTGCAATTCTAGATATCAAGATTATTTCCTTCTGGGCAGAAGGGTATGAATAATAGGAATATGCAATGGACCACTGAAAAATCTGATCCTTGCACCCGAAAAATACTCAATGTATCTCCATAGAAATATTGTTGACTTGCTGCCATAAGTTGACGAGAACGTTACCATTCTCCAAAATATGTTAGGAATGAGCGTTGGTGGGAGATAATATAATCCTCCATAAATCATATTTAATGTGCTTTAATAGGAGGTCTCCTTAAGCCTTTTGAGTATTAATGACTATCCCTTTGAACCTGTATGGTAAGTTATTAGCATTAAAATCATAGTAAATGTGCATTGGGAAAGGTGCGAGGGTGGCAGGGACGCATGGGGGCAATATGTGACTTGAGATTTTTTGTAAGCCTGGGAACCCATGAACCCAAGTGCCCACGATGGTATGAGGTGCGAAAATGGATAAGTGTGGGATGACATGGCAGTCAGATGGATTCATGTAGGTAGAACGACACATAGGTAGTTTAGGGAGTTGGGGGTTCGAAATGTAGATTGAGGAACTTTTTGGTGCAATATTTCTATCACAGAACACGGGAACATCAAAGCTCGATCTCGTCAACCCGAGAAACCGTGATCATAAAATCGGCTAAGTATGGAACAACACGGCAGTCGGTCAGATGTGTGAAGTGAAGTTGTAGATGGAGGTGAGAAAATGTAAGTCYRCCAACCCAGRAACCCACGGTCTAAAATGTGACTAAGTGTTAGAACTAGAAAGGGCTAGTAAGAGGGAAAAACGAAGATGGAAAAAACAAGTAAGTGTAGAATGAGGGAAAGAAAGGGAGAAACAAATTTGGGAAAATAGAAAAGGGGAGGGAATTTTTTGGAAGCAGGAAATGACCTCAACAGTGCCCAAAAAGACATCTGGCAACTTGTAATCCATTAACATAGTTCGATCCATCTCATGTAATGTCATGTTTTCCTTTCGACGACTCCATTATGTTGAGGTGTCCTAGCAATGGAGAATTTCCTTTTTATTCAATGCTTGCTACAAAAATCCATAAATTTCTTTGAATTAAACTCTCCTCTATTATCAGATCTCAAACATTTGATTTGTGAATCCATTTCATTGTATATCTTGAATTTATTGAATGCTTCTGACTTCTTCCTGAGAAAACAAAGTGTAGTCATCCTTCTATAATCATCAACCAATAACATAAAATATTTCTCACTTTTTAAACTATTTGTTCTAGTTGGTTTAACTAGATCAATATGCACAATTTCCAATGGTATTGTTGTGGAGTATTCCTTTGATTTGATATTGGTCTGTGTTTGCTTTCCTTGTTGACAATGCTTGCATAATTTGTTGGTTGGCTTCGTCATCTGGGGAATTTCTCTGACTGCTTCATTTTTTATGACTTTGACAAGGTTATCAAATTTTATGTGACCCATTCTTCTGTGCCATAGCCAAACTCCATCTTCTTTCCTAGATAACACTTTTCATTTCCAATTTCACTTAATACATATATGTTTCTTTAAGTTATTACAATTGTTGCAACCAATCTGCATGAACTTGCTTTTATTATCTCACACTTATGTGAATCAAACACAAGTTTGTGACCTTGGTCACACATTTGACTTATACTTAGAAGAGTATGTTTCATATCTTCCACTAGTAGAAGATTCTCTGCCTTGGTATCCTTGTTTCCAAATCTGATTGTACCTCTTCCAATGATTCTAGCTGAGTCATCGTTTACAAAGGAGATTGATCCATCTCTTTCCTTTCTCAAGGTTAGAAACCTATCCTCATCATCTGTCATGTGCTTTGTGCAGCCAATGTCAACATACCAACCATGTTTCTTGTGTTTATCTTGTAGAGTGAGGGTGCATTCTTCATTTTTATATTGATTATTTTTTCTTATCCATATTCTCTACTGAGGTTCCTATCTGTGACTGTTGTTATTTTGTTGTGATTCTCTTGGAGGGACATTCATTATACAATTTTTGGCTATGTGTCCAAAGTTGTTTTACTTGTAGCATTCCACTTGAGTTCTCATGGATTCAAATCTTTTGTATCTTCTTCTTTGTGTTTCACTAGGCATTCTTGGATAACCATTTTGTGCATGACTTTCATAGTTTTTTATGTTTCTGTTATTTTCTATGCAATTTACAGTGTTATGTCCAAAATTATTACATGAATAACATAAACCAAAGAAGATGGTTTGATAGTT